>JAVVNS010000085.1:0-125000 GCA_036320875.1 Cotoneaster glaucophyllus
AATTGTCCCAAATTGACTAGGAACCTTAATTATGGCTGAAACTTAATGAATTTGAGAATAGGAAAGGTTTAGGCCAAAACAAGGAACTTGGCCGATTTCTTTCCTTCTTTCAAAGCTCCTTGACTTTCTTGAATTAATTCTTCAGTCTTCAAACACAATCCTAGCCTCTTCAAGTCTTCAATTTCGTCCATCCCTTTGGCTTCATGCATAAGCTATCCAAACTTGGGCCAAAAATGCTCCAAAAGGCCCCAAAATGCACCTTTTTGCCTTATTGACCCTTGAAACCTACAAACACACGAAAATGACTTAAAATACTAAATTAAATGCAAACTAACTACTAAAATGCCAAGAAACAAGTAAGCTAAATCGCATAAATATGCTCCTATCATCAGGTCAAAGGATTACTTACATTATTCCAACCATTAGAGTTACTTGCTTGACATGTGAGTAGACCTCCATGCAAGTACTCTCGTTTGATTGTATTCAGTGAACTCATTCCCTTAATGAGCACCTACATACTTGTCTTAGTGTCATTACACAAATGGGATGAGACTTTCCATCCTTCCAAATGAAGCAGACATAGTACGTACTAGTCTATCCGGATTGTTAGCGTCCCTCTAACAATCCTATGACTAGGAACCTTTTGGACACTATGGTTATGTAAAGAAGGTCTCTGTAATCCAACATCTTTAGATTACTTCTTCCATCAATCCATTGTCCATGGACTCACTAAATTTGGACGTATATCGTTCATTGAGATAGTCCTAATAAGTGTCTTTGCCTTTTACTGTATTAGAGTTATCTACACATACAGACATAGTCCTGAAAAGTTTCTTCCAAAGATTGACTTTCACGGCATATCTCCAACAGGTCCTTCTCCACACATGACAAACTTGTACATAAATCGATTTCCAGTTGCTTTTCAATAAACCATGAACCTCAACACCCCAGATTAACCGTGATGCACTAATTAACCCTCAAATTTTCCTTAAGTCATTGAATTGGATGAATGCATGCGACAACCCAAATTATTCTCCAACGGTCCCCTACATGAATGCATAGAAGAGATACAGTTAGAGATCATTACGTTCCATGAAAATCATAAGTGTTGACAAGGCATTCGTAACTATGAATGCATGATACGTTTGCCAGGAATTCACTTAACGCAATTGTGACTAGCAACCTTCACTACTAATGAATATAAGTTTGTAACGATTAGGTGAAACTCCCTTATATTCTAGCATCAAATTCAAGCATGCAAACTAAGTTGGCCACCTTAATCAACATACAAGAATCAGTTTTGAAGAAAGCAGTTAAATGAATTGCATTCACGATTCATCAAATCACAACTGGAAGAAATCAATTCATATCTCAAGCATGTTCATGGCTTCGAACTTCCCCCTAGCTAAATAGGGGTTTAGCCACTCATATTCACAGCAAAACAAAGATAATTAAACTTAAACATAAACAAAGAATAGAGTACACCTAGAAACGCTCTAACAATCCAACGTCTTGAATGGCAACCACGTCCAAGGGTCTCCTTCCTTCTTCTTTGCTGCGGCACAAGGGTGTTTGGTGGTGATTTTTGGTGAATTGTGGTGATGGATGGATGTAGGTAAGTTATGGTGAAGGATGGATGGTGGAATGGTGTGTAAGTGAGTGAATGGATCATAAAGGGGTGTGGCAAAGGGTTGTATTTATAGGGAAGGGAAAGAGCACGGTTTGGACTTATTTAGGTAACACATTTACTCCAAACTTTAAGGGAAAGAAGAATTAAAAACAGAATCCAAAGGAAAGGGAAAGGTATGTGCGGCAAGGTCAGAAATAAAGGGGAATTTGGCTCACTTATGCGGCAAGGAAAGGGAAAAGGGTAAGTGGATTACTTCCTTGCTGATTTGTGTACTAATGTGTTTTAAATTAAATTGGGAAGAGACCCTTGTGCGGCAAGGAAGAATGAGAGAAGGGAAAGGTGCGGCATCCCCTAAGAGTTGGGATTTAGGTGTCCCAAAATGTCTAGGACTCCTCTTTGTGGCTGAAAACTTTGTTCATTAGGATTAGGAAACTTTGACTTGGTCAACCCTTCTTCTTCTTGGATTCCTTTTCCTTCCTTGACTTGAATTAATTTTTCTTCCTCTCTTTGGCTGATTCCTAGCATGCTTTGGTCTTCAATTTGGTCCATCTACATTGCTCCAAGCATATGCTATCCAAAACATGCCCAAAACTGCTCCAAAAGGCTCCAAAATGCACTTTCTTGCTACTTTAACACTTTGAACCTACAAACACACGAAAATAGCTTAAAATACTAAATTAACTTGGAAATAACAACATAAATGCCAAGAAACAAGCTAGCTAAGTCGCATAAATATGCTCCTATCAGTAGTAGAATGGTGCGGCACAATTCTCTATTTATTGGGCACGACAAGGGCTGAATAGGAGTGGAAAAAGGACTTCAATCCCACCAGGAAAGGGACTAAAATCTGATAGAATCCTAGGAGAAAAGGGAATGAAACCTGCGGCAGATTGAAGGCCTTCTAGAACAAGGTCTAGGCGCCAGATTTTTAGGGGTTCTAGAATGGGGTGTGCTGCATAGGTCTAAGAAATCAGGTTGGGCTTTGGTTGCATGATAAAATCAGATATGGATCCTTTTTTTTTTTGGCTGAAAATATGGAAAGATAAGATAAGGCAAGGATAATAAGGTGATAATGTTGGAGATAATGTTCCTTATTTCTTGCTCTTCTCTTATCTTCTAGAACTTGAAATTTAATTCTCCAGATTCCTAGCAGATTCCAAGCCTTTTAATCTTCAAATTCGTCCATCAACTTGCCTCCATGCTTGCACTATCCAATCTTGGCCCAAAAATGCTCTAGAATGCTCCAAATTGCTTCTTTTGCCACTTTGACACTTAGAACCTAATATTGCACGAAAATAACTTTAAACACTATAATTAACATAGTTTAGCTAATTAAATGCAAGAAAACAAGCTAACTAAGTGATAGGAGCATATTTATGCGACTTAGTTAGCTTGTTTTCTTGCATTTACTTAGCTTAATTATGTTAATTATAGTGTTTAAAGCCATTTTCGTGCAATTTCAGGGCTTAATGACAAAGTGTGCAAAAAGAGCCAATTTGGAGTGTTTTGGAGCTATTTTGGGCCAAGGATGGATAGCTTATGATTCAAACAAGAAGGATGGACGAATTTGAGGATTTAAAGGCTAGGAATCTGCTAGGAAGAAGGAAGAAACAAGTTCAAGTTCTAGAAGATAAGAGAAGAGCAAGAAATAAGGAGCATTATCTAGAAGCATTATCCAAAACCTTATCTTATCTTATCCAAACTACCTTATCTCATCCTCACCTTATCTTTCCATATTTTCAGCCAAAAAGGGGGGGGGGGGGTTCTTATCAGATTTTATCACCTAAATTTGGGGGTTCTAGAAGCCTAAAATCATGCAACAAAGTCCTTGATCTTCTCCTATAAACCTGCCGCATGTTTTCCTTTCTAGAAGCCTATTTTAGCCATGTAAATCACCCTTCTAGATGCCTATTTTCTGCTGGAATTACATATCCTTTTCCCCTTTGGTTTGTGTTTTAAAATTTCCTATTTTCTTAGGATTTGGAGTCCTAATTCCACACTTATTTGCACTCCTATTCAGCCTTTACTTTGGACTACAAAATCTGCCTATAAATACATATGTGCCGCACCATTCTTTATTCACCACCTCTCACCACAAAACACCTCTCATTCGACACACACATCCCCTCAACCAGATCCATACACTCATAAGCCTCATTGTGCTCAATTGCAAGGAAGGAAGAACTTAGTGCCGTGGCTGCCCATTGTTCTAGGTGTTGTCTTTCTTTTATCTCAATGTTTCATTCAAGTTATTTTTGTGTAATTGCAAACATGACAGGCTAAATTCTTATTAGTTGGGGGTGAATTTGAAGCCATGATTATATGCTATATATGAATTGATTACATCCAATTATTGTTTCTTAAGACTTGAATGTGATTTGCTTATCTAAGTTATTAAAACTTGTTTGTGTGTGTTAATTGGGAGTCGACACTTAATTTGCATGCATTAACTTGAAGCTAGAGTATAAGGGAGTTTCACCTAATCGTTATGAACTTATATTCACAAGTAGTAAAGGTTGCTAGTCACAATCATGTTAAGTAAGTCCTAGGCAAGAGTTTCATGTTATTCATAGTTATAATTGCCTCGTCAACACTTATGATTTTCAAAGAACGTAATGACCTTTGATATGTTTTCTATCATGCTATCATAGTTAGGGACTTGATAAGGATAATTTGGGTGTAATGCATGTTTCATTCAATTCAATGAGAGAAGGAAATTTTGATGGTTAATTTATGCTTACATGGTTAACTTGGGGTGTTGTCATTCATAGGCTAAAGGAATAATAACTGGAAATTGGTTCATGTGCGTATATCATCCGCGGAGAAGGATCCTCTAACTAAACTCATCATCCATTCAATTCATCAAAATCGTTTTTCTTAAGTGTTTTAAATAAAGTTTCTGTTATTTGAGTCAAAACCTGTTTCTTTTAGTCTTTTGAGTCAAGTTTTATATTATTTTCGTCAAAATCACTTCTAGGGTCTAAAATTGAGTCTTTTTGGTTGTTTTAAGTTGTTTTGAGTCTTTTAAACCTGTTTTGAGTCCCTTGAGTCTATTTAAACGTTTTTAAAGTTTGTTTTTGTGTTTTTGAGTCTTATTTGTGTTGATTAGCATGCCTAGTTAATCCCCGGCCTAGAACGATCCCTACTTGCATCATATACTACAATTGTCAACAATAGGGTTTAATTTGCGTGTTAAGTAATTTTCACATCAAATTTTGGCGCCGTTGCCGGGGATTAGCAATTGCTAATCCCCCTTTGTTTCTTTTCATATCTTTTGTTTTAGTTTCTGATTTTGGTTTGTTTTGTTTATTTTACTTTTGATATTTGATTTAGTTTTCTTTTTTTTTTATTTCAGGTATTAGAGAAGTAAGACATGGCAATTGCTAATATTCAAGCTCAAATAGCGAATCTTACTTCTCAATTGTCACAGCACACCAAAAGGACCACAATGCAAAGTGTCCCTACATTTGGTGCGTCCTATATGCAAGGATATCCAGTTAATCAACAAAGTTGGGAGAGTGTCAATACATGGGGTTATCAAGATCATAATCAATCAAGGAACAACTTGTTTTCCAACTCGTACAATTCAGATTGGAGTGATCATTCAAATTCTATGTGGTGGGAACCCCAACAAGTTCAACACGAAGCATATTGGCAGCCATATGAGGAGTTCTATTCTAACCCCATGCAGCCTCCCCCACAACAAATCCAACCAAACTCAGGTTCGTCAATAGATTATGATCAAATTCTTGATGTACTAACCTCTATGGAACAGGGATTACAACACAAATGATGAGGATTTGGTTTTTAATTGCATAATTGTTAAAGAAAGTTACAAACATGGGTGGAAGTTTGATATGCCTTTGGTTTATGCTTAGTTGTAGTTGTAACTTACGAATTCATGTTTAATCACAAAGAAAAAAAATCAGTTTTTGTAACATGCTTGAAGGAAGGAACTCAAATTAACGCTACAACCTTGAGAGACTTGAGCCTAAAACGTTCTTTGGAGAGTTAAAAATCTGTGCATTTGTTGTTTTCTAAGTCGTTGCATGATCTCATTATTCTTTGCTTGGTTGCTACTTAGAAGGCGTTCCATCACTATAGTTCCAAATACTAGAACTCATGCCCGTTTCATTCAAAGCATAAAATTGATTAGCATAGCACATAAACAAGATGAAGTTGTTTAGTTAAGCTAGAGCCAAAAAGCCTTACCCTTCGCATTATGTGTCGTAGGTTTAACCCCGTTGAGCCTTGTTTTAGCCTATGTTCTTTGTTAGCCACGTTTTACCTCACCAAGCCTAGTATAGGACCATCCATACCCTTGTTCTTGAAGCATAGTGGAGCATAACTTAGAAGGAAATTCCTATTGATCACCATATTGCAGAAAATGAGTGTGGGGGAAGGGTTTTGTGTGCCAAAAGAAAGAAAAAGAAAAAAATTCGTGAAAAACAGAAAAAGAAAAGAAAAGTGTGAAGAAAAGTAAGAAAAAGAGTTGAAAAGAAGAGAAAATGAGCTCTAAGTGTTAGTTGTTGAAGAAAGGGTCCAAAAGTTTGAATTCGGCCCTAAAAAATTGCATGAATCTTCCCTTATGTTTAAAAGTTGACTTTTGCATTCAAAAGTGAATTCTAAGTGCCTATTTCATTACTTTGCTTGCTATTGCTTTAAGAACGTTTGTTTTCCTTACCTTTCTTGTTAGCCAATACCCTTTAGCCCCGTTACAACCCTATACTTCTATCTTGGGTGTTTTGTGTTTCAATTTGTGGAGTTTGGGATTGGTATGAGCATATGGTGTCCCTGGTTCTCGCATCTAAGTAGTAGCATTCCATTCATGAGATCATATCTATACACATGCTTAAAATTCCAGAAATTGCTTTCTTTGCTATAAACATATGTGAGTGTTCGTCTACATGTTTACATCAATCTTCTCACATATAACTAGTGTAGGGTGTGTAGTCAGAAAATCTGAGTGAAAATAAGAGTGTAAACCGTAAGGAATTGAGCAAATTCTCTAAGGCGTGTTACTCCATTCAAATCATTGTTTTAATTGATTAATTGTGAGCTAGTAAGTGGCGACTGTGATTAAGTATGTGCTTGAGAGTAAGGATAACTAAAATCTATGGGAGTGGTGATCTTTGATATGTTATGTACCATTGGAAATCCCTGAGGCGAACGTTGGAAGGTTTAGATTGTGTTTTGTTTACTTTTGTTTGTCTTGTTTATTTCGTTTTGCTCGACGACTAGCAAAAGCTAAGTGTGGGGGAATTTGATAGGAGCATATTTATGCGACTTAGTTAGCTTGTTTTCTTGCATTTACTTAGCTTAATTATGTTAATTATAGTGTTTAAAGCCATTTTCGTGCAATTTCAGGGCTTAATGACAAAGTGTGCAAAAAGAGCCAATTTGGAGTGTTTTGGAGCTATTTTGGGCCAAGGATGGATAGCTTATGATTCAAGCAAGAAGGATGGACGAATTTGAGGATTTAAAGGCTAGGAATCTGCTAGGAAGAAGGAAGAAACAAGTTCAAGTTCTAGAAGATAAGAGAAGAGCAAGAAATAAGGAGCATTATCTAGAAGCATTATCCAAAACCTTATCTTATCTTATCCAAACTACCTTATCTCATCCTCACTGACACACCCCGACCGAGATCGAGGCATGCTGGCCGTCATGTGAGGGTGACGTAGCCATGTGCACAGTGCGGAAGCAATAATAAATACGAAAGTATGAGTGAATAAAAAACCAAACTCAAGAAGTGTTAATACATAATCAGAGCGTAAAGACCTAGGTGCAGTCAAGCATAAACAGTACTTAGAAAAATAGCACCTGTAGGTGATCCTACATGAGTGATGTCTGTCAAAATCTCCGATAAGTCCCCAGGAGCCACCAACAACGCTAGCTAAAATCTGGAGGGGCGAAAAACAAAAGAGTGAGTGGGCAAAAACAAATCTTTTCCAAAATCATTTCATAAATCACATTTATAACCCCTCGCCGTAAAACCTGTATACTTTCCCAGAAAATAGTATATACATATACTAAAACTCATCTTTAAATCAACATCAACGAAATCCGTCTCAAAACATGAATGTAAATATGCCATATGCCATATGCCATGCCTTGCCAATAATTCATCAAGTAAATAGCTCAGGTGAATAAACTTATCATAAATAATAACATGTCCACCGTATGATCAGTACGGCTGGAACTATAGCTCATAATCAATCTCAACTTATCTCATCAGAACATGTATATCCTGCACACAAGTCGAACCCACTCAAGGTGGTCTATATGACAAGACTGGGTGTAATATAGTACGCTCTAGTGCTACAATCACGTGAAGACTGTGTGAAAGATCGCGGGTCACCTACGGGTCGAACCCACTGAAAGTGGTCTATACGACAAGACTGTGCACCTAACTTGGATCCAAGATGAGCGTGTGGTGCGGGAGGTGAACATCACGTGAAAGACTGGCCCTGGCCCTGGGCAGGAGCACTAACACCGGGGTGCAGGTTTATGAGCTATCGATGCATCTCAACATCTCGTCAATCTCGTTATAACTCAACGTTTATTTAAACACTCAGAGGCTTACCTGAACTTACCTTAGCGTCCACAGCACCAACAATCATGCGCATACAATTTCATGATGCATAGGCACTCCATAATGCATAATCAAGATATAAAGATATGCAATGGCATGGCATTTTCGTTTATAAAAGCATACTTCCCTTTAAAAAGTATTTCAAAGTATACTTAAACATAAGTATACTTGACATGGCATTTCATCTCATAAATCATTTTAAACAATTTATGGGAAAACGCATAGTATAAGGTATACATGGAAAACAAAAGCCCACTCACCTGGAGTCCGCGCTACGTCTCCCTAACGTAAACATCGAGGCGTCCCAAAACGTTCGGCGCCTAAAACAATTACCAAACTACAACTTAGAACCCTTAACCATAGAATATGTAATTCACGTAAAACATATTCTCAAGGATATTCTAGAATCATTTAAGACCCTTAATCAAAAGTCAACCGTCGATCAGCGATTGATAGGAGCATATTTATGCGACTTAGTTAGCTTGTTCTTGTGCATTTACGTTGTGTTTCCTTAGTTATTTTAGTGCTTAAAGCCATTTTCGTGCAATTTCAGGTTCTAAGGGCAAAGTATGCAAGAAAGTGCATTTTTGGGCATGGAATGGATAGCTTATGAACGGAGCAAGGTGGATGGACGAAATTGAAGATCAAAAGAGCCTAGAAGGATTTTAGAAGTCAGTTTGGAAGCATAAAAGACACAAAATCAGCATCTCCTACAAAAGTGGCGTTTCCCCTTTGTGTTCCCTCCTTGTCTCCTTTGGTGCAACAATTCCCCTTGCCATGTTTCCCTATCCTTAAACCAAGTAAAACACTTCCCTTATCCCTTTAGGATCCAGCCACACATCCCACACCACTTACCTTTCCTTGCCGCACAAGTAAACATCTTTCCCTTTAGTTTTAGGACACCTAACCTTTTCCTAAGCCTAGTGCCGCAATTCCCTGACCTTTCCTCTTCCTTGCCGTGCAAGGGAGAGTCCCTATTTCCCATTCCTTGCATTTAAAACACATTCCCTTTTTATTTAAGTCTTGGCCGCACCCCACATTCCCTTTTCTTCTTAGGATTCTGATTTGTTTACCTTTTCTTGGAGGATTTGGACTTCAATTCTGATTCCAAACTTAATAAATTCGTAGCCCTTCCTTCCCCTATAAATAAAACCCTTTTCTGACCATTAAAAGGACTCCACGATTCACCATGATTCAGCCGCACCCATCTCCATTCAGCCATACACAACCCTACACATTCACCCATATACATTCCTTGCCGCAGCCCTACACCACCCATCCACCCTAAACACCACCACACCATCTTCCACCATTCTACACCATTCATAACCCCCTAAACCTGTCCACAAGTCTTGTGCCGCAGCCCTACACCACCCATCCACCCTAAACACCACCACACCATCTTCCACCATTCTACACCATTCATAACCCCCTAAACCTGTCCACAAGTCTTGTGCCGCAGCAAAGAGGAAGGAGGACAGTCCATAGGCGTGCTTGCTGTTCAAGATTGGATCGTTGGAGCGTCTAGGTGTTTTCTTTCTTTTATTCTCAATGTCTAAATTTGTTTATCTTTGTTTTGTGAGTATGAGAACTTAAACCCCCCTTGGCTAGGGGGGGATTCAAAACCATGTTTATGCTTGCTATATGATTTGATTACTTCTAACTGTGTTTCATAAGTTGTGAATTCAATTTACTTATCTTCATGAATTAAAACTGATTTGTGTGTGTTGGTTGAGAGTGCACGCTTAATTGTCATGCATAAATTGAATGCTAGGATATAAGGGAGTTTCACCTAATCGTTATGAACTTATATTCACAGGTAGTAAAGGTTGTTGATCACAATCGCGTTAAGTTAATTCTTGGCATACGTTTCATGCAATTCATAGTAACGAGTGCCTCGTCAATGCTTATGGTTTTCATAGAACTTAATGATTTCTGCTTGTATCTCTATTATGCAATTCATGTAGGGAACTTGTGGGGAATGCTTTGGGTTGTCGTATGCAATCATCCAATTCAATAACTTAAGGGAAATCTAAGGGTTAATTAGTGCAATTCACGGTTAATTTGGGGCGTTGAGAATTCATGGTATATTGAAACGCAATTGGAATTCGTCAAAACCAAACCTCCCTTTATGTTAAAGTGTCATATTAGTTAGAAATCCATTTAGTGTGTGTTTTTAAGTGTCTTGAGTCAAGTTAAAACCAATTTTCGTCCAATTTCTTCCTTAGTGTTCAAAACTGCCCAGATTGTGTTTTTTAGGCAGTTTTGAGTGTTTGTGTGCTGTTTTGAGTCTTTTGGTTTGTTTTAGTGTTTTAAACTTTAGTTTTGCATTCTTTGAGTCTTGTTTAGTGTTTTTACTTTGTTTTTACGTTTTTGAGTCAGTTTTCAAGTGATTTAGCAATCCCTCCTAATCCCCGGCCTAGAACGATCCCTACTTATATTCCTTACTACAATTGATCAAAAGAGGGTTTAATTTGCGTGTTAAGTAATTTTCATACCAGCGATCGACGGTAGGGTCCACTGCCCCACGTACTTGATCCGGAAGATCCGTAAATCAAATCTCCGATCTGTAACTTTCTAAGATGTACACTAACCTTCTAGAACAACATACTACAATTTCGTTATGAACTTAAGTTCAATTACTCAAGTTACGTCCAACAATTATCAAAACTGATCCTAGAGCATTGACCATAGCATGAAAATAACATTGGCGGCCCACTGGCCATGTGCCGCCGCACGGGCCGCTGCGGGTGGCGGTCGGCCGCCCCGACTCGCCGGAAAATGCAACTATTTTTAAAAATTCTCAAAAATTGCAGAATTGAAGATCTCAAAGAGAGGAACAACTTTTATACCTTCGGCCAAGTCCAATTTGGCTTAGAAAGGCTTCAATTTCACCAAAATCCGAAAGAACCCTAGAAATGGGTGAGCTTCAATTCGACCTCCAAACTTGTTCCAACACCTCTACTACTGCTTGGGCCTTGTTCCAGGTCCTAAGGGAATGCTATGGGTGTTAGTAATTGAAAGAAATTGATTCAAAAATAAGAGAATCGAACACACATACCCACCGCACCCACCAGTGCGATTTCCTTGATTTCAAGCTTAAATCTCTCCAAATTTGAGATGGAATGGGTAGAGGGAAGACCATGGAGAAGTTCCTAGGTGATTTCTTGAACCAATTCGGAAAAAGGATGACATTTTGACGAAAATGGATGGAAAACCCGACGGGTCTCACGGGTCACGGGTTGAAAACCCATTTCTGTTCTTCTTCCTCCGCTTCTCGCCCTCTCTCCTTCCCTCCTTTCCTCGTCTCTGGTTGGTCCGTTCACCCTCTCTTTTCTCCCCATTCGCCAGCTTCTCTCCCGAAGCTCTTCTTCTTCCTTCTTCTGGTTGGGCAGTTTGCCCAATCTGATTTTCTTCTTCTGTTTCTTCCACCAGTTGATAGGAGCATATTTATGCGACTTAGTTAGCTTGTTCTTGTGCATTTACGTTGTGTTTCCTTAGTTATTTTAGTGTTTAAAGTCATTTTCGTGCAATTTCAGGTTCTAAGGGCAAAGTATGCAAGAAAGTGCATTTTGGAGCATTTTTGGGCATGGAATGGATAGCTTATGAATGGAGCAAGGTGGATGGACGAAATTGAAGATCAAAAGAGCCTAGAAGGATGTTAGAAGTCAGTTTGGAAGCATAAAAGACACAAAATCAGCATCTCCTACAAAAGTGGCGTTTTGTCCCCTTTGTGTTCCCTCCTTGTCTCCTTTGGTGCAACAATTCCCCTTGCCATGTTTCCCTATCCTTAAACCAAGTAAAACACTTCCCTTATCCCTTTAGGATCCAGCCACACAAGTAAACATCTTTCCCTTTAGTTTTAGGACACCTAACCTTTTCCTAAGCCTAGTGCCGCAATCCCTGACCTTTCCTCTTCCTTGCCGTGCAAGGGAGAGTCCCTATTTCCCATTCCTTGCATTTAAAACACATTCCCTTTTTATTTAAGTCTTTGCCGCACCCCACATTCCCTTTTTCTTCTTAGGATTCTGATTTGTTTACCTTTTCTTGGAGGGACTTCAATTCTGATTCCAAACTTAATAAATTCGTAGCCCTTCCTTCCCCTATAAATAAAACCCCTTTCTGACCAATTCAACATCCACCCTTCACCATAACTGACCTATAACCATTCCACCATCCATTCACTACCAAACACATCATTCACTCATCCATACATTCCCACAAACACTTTCAGCCATCCCAAGTCCCTTGCCTCACCTACCTTACCACCCTTGACCCCAAAACACATTTCATACATCCCTCAGCCACTTGTGCCGCAGCAAAGGAAAAGAAGGAAGGCCTTGGACGTGTTTGCTCTTCAAGCTTTGGATCGTTGGAGCGTTCTAGGTGTAATTCTTTCTTTGTTTTCAATGTTTAAGTTAAACTCCTTTTGTTTTGCTGTGAACATGAGTGGCTAGACCCCTTTTTGGCTAGGGGTGATTTCAAAGCCATGATTATGGGTGCAATATGAGTTGATAAATTCCAGTTATGAATTCTTGAATCGTGAATGTAATTGGCTTAACTGTTTGATTGATAACTTGTTCTTGTGTGTCGATTAAGGTGGCCAACTTAGTTTGCATGCTTGAACTCGATGCTAGAATATAAGGGAGTTTCACATAATCATTACAAACTTATATTCATCTGTAGTGAAGGTCGCTGGTCACGATCGCGTAAAGTTTAATTCCTAGCATGAGTGACATGATGTCATTGTTGCAAGTGCTTTGTCAATGCTTATGATTTTCATTGAACGTAATGATCTTTGATTGTATCTTTATTATGATGTCATGTAGGGAACTTTCGAAGAATGCTTTGGGTCGTCGAATGATGTCATCCAATCCAATAACACAAGGAAAATCTGAGGGTTAATTAGTGATGTCACGGTTAATTTGGGGCATTGTCGTTCGTGATTCAATGAAGAAGTAACTGGGAATCGATTCGTTTGCATACATGTCATGTGTGGAGAAAGGGCCTCTAGCTAGCCCATTGATGCGAAATATATTAAGCACACAAATTAAACCCTCTTGGTGTGAATTGTAGTATAGATGCAAGTAGGGATCGTTCTAGGCCGGGGATTAGGAGGGATTGCCAATCGATTTAAAACTGACTCAAAGACTCAAAAATAAAGTTAAAAACGTTTGAATAGGTTCAAAAGACTTAAAACAAGTTCACAAGACTCAAAATAGGTTGAAAACACTCAAAACTGCCTAAAAACACAAACTGGGCAGTTTCTGACTCTAAACAAAACTTTGGACGAAAATAAGGTTTTGGCTTGACTCAAAACACTTAAAAACACAAGTAAAACAAGTTTAAAACAATTTAAAACAAGAAATTAAAGGGGGGATTTTGTTTGAACGAATTTGAAAAGAAAACAATTTGAAAACAGATTTTAAAGTAAAACAAAGTTTGAAAACGTTTTTGGGAAGTTGGATGGATGATGGGCTAGCTAGAGGCTCTTTCTCCACACATGATATGTATGCAAACGAATCGATTCCCAGTTACTTCTTCATTGAATCACGAATGACAATGCCCCAAGTTAACCGTGACATCACTAATTAACCATCAGATTTTCCTTGAGTTATTGGATTGGATGACATCATTCGACAACCCAAAGCATTCTTCGAAAGTCCCCTACATGACATCATAATAAAGATACAATCAAAGATCATTACGTTCAATGAAAATCATAAGCATTGACAAAGCACTTGTAACTATGACATCATGTCACTCATGCTAGGAATTGAACTTAACGCGATCGTTTATAAGCGACCTTCACCACTTATGAGTATAAGTTTGTAACGATTATGTGAAACTCCCTTATACTCTAGCATCAAATTCATGCATGCCAATTAAGTGTCGACCCTCAATCAACAAACACAAATAAGTTATCAATCAAACAGTTAAGCCAATTGCATTCACAACCCAAGAATTCGTAACTGAAACTTATCAATTCATATTGCACCCATAATCATGGCTTTGAAATCACCCCTAGCCACAAAGGGGTCTAGCCACTCATGTTCACAGCAAAACAACAAGAATTTAATTTAAACATTTATAACAAAGAAAGAATTACACCTAGAACGCTCCAACGATCCAAACTTGAATGGCAAACACGTCCAAGGGCCTTCCTTCTTCTTCTTTGCTGCGGCACAAGGTATGGGTGAAGGTTTGGGTAGTGATTTGTGGTGGTGGATGATTTCTGGCGTGAAAGATGGTGAATGGATGTATATGGGCGTGAATGAATCTCTAGATTTCTGAATGGGTCTTATATGCTGCTGCAAAGAGTCTTATTTAAAGGGAAAAGGGAAGGCATGAAATTGATGAATTAGGAATGCATTTAGGACTCCAAATCCTCAAGGAAAAAGGGGAAGTAAATCAGAATTTAAAGAAAATAGGAAAGGAAATTCGGCAGAAATTTATGTAGGAAAAGGAATGTGATTTTGGGTCAGAAATTAGGCAAGAAGGATTTAGAATAGAATAGGAATGTGTTTTAAGGCTGAAAATAGGGAAGAAATACTCTTCCTTGCACGGCAAGGAAGAGGAATGTGTTAGGGTAGTGCGGCATTGTCCCAAAAGGAAAGGGAAGGGGTTTTCCTTGTCCTAAGATGAAAGAGAGATGGTTTTACATGGTTTAGGAATAAGGAAACATGACAAGGGGAATTGTTGCACAAGAGGAAACAAGGAGGGAACACAAAGGGGACAAGGCGCCACCTTTGTAGGGAATGCTTCACTTGTGTCTTTTATTGTCTTCTAAGCCTCAACACTGATTTCTAACATCCTTCTAGCCCCTTGTAGTCTTCAATTTCGTCCATCTTCCTTGCTCCAAACATATGTAATCCATTCCAGACCCTATTTTGCTCCAAAAGGCACCAAAATGCACTTCTTTGCTCCTTTAGCCATTAAAACCTATAAACACACGAAAATAGCTTAAAATACTAAATTAAATACAAATAACTAACATAAATGCACGAGAACAAGCCAACTAATTCGCATAAATATGCTCATATCACCCATCACCCATCAAAGTTTTCAAATTCGTTTTCAAAACTGTTTTTACAAACTCTTTGTTTTACTTTCAAATTCGTCCAAATCAAAACCCCCCCTTTTACTTTCTTGTTTTAAAGTGTCTAAAATCTGTTTTCTTTGTGTTTTTAAGTGTTTTGAGTCAAACCAAAACCAATTTTCGTCCAAAACCATCCCTAGTATTTTAAATCTGTCCACAAAGTGTTTTTAAGCCGTTTTAATTGTTTTGAACTTGTTTTGAGTCTTGTGAACCTTTTCAAACGTTTTTAACTTTGTTTTTGTGTTTTTAGAGTCGATTAGCAATCCCTCCTAATCCCCGGCCTAGAACGATCCCTACTTGCGTACTTACTACAATTGACAACAAGAGGGTTTAATTTGTGTGCTTAACTAATATCACATCAAATTTTGGCGCCGTTGCCGGGGATTAGCAACTTTGCTAATCCCCCGGTTTTTTCCCCTTTGTTTCTTTTCGTATCTTTTGGTTTTAGTTTCTGTTTTCTTTTGTTTATTTTACTTTTGATATTTGATTTAGTTTTCTTTCTTTGATTTCAGGTACTAGAGAAGTAAGACATGGCAATTGCTAATATTCAAGCTCAAATTATCCTTCAAATTATCCTACTCTTGAGTTTAAACCATTACCGGATCATTTCAACTACCATCTCCCATTCAAAGATAAAGGAGAGGTATCGTCAGCAAGCGCTTCTTGGGAGGCAACCCATGCATTCAACAAAGAGCTTTTGGATGATCTGGCATTATAACCAGGTGTTTATGTTCCTAAACTCTAATCTTTGTTGATTTTACTTTGCATTTCATATTTTATTTGCTGTTTGTTTGTTTGCTTTTATGTGAGTATATGTTTGAAACATTGAGGACAATGTTTGATTGAAGTGTTGGGGGGGGTAAACAAGCTGTTTTTGCATGAATTTCGTGGGTTTTATTCACCTATCACTTGCAATGTTGTTTTTCACTGTTTTTATGTGTTTTTAGTGTGTTTTGACATAAAAATCCGAAAATTTCATAAAAATTTGAAAAATTGTTTTGAAAAAGCCAAAAAGATTTGTTTTTGTGTGTTTGTTTGTGTCTTAGGGTACCTTCCAACCCAATGATGAGGATTTGGTTTTTAATTGCATGATGGTTAAGGAAAATTGTAAACATGGGTGGAAGTTTGATATACCTTTGGTTTATGCTTGGTTGTCGTTGTTGTTTATGAATTCACATTTGATTACAAAAGAAAAAATCAGTTTTTGTAACATGCTTGAAGGAAGGAACCCAAATTAACGCTACAACCCTGTGAGACTTAAGCCTAAAACGTTCTTTGGAGAGTTAATAATCTATGCATTTGTTGTTTTCTAAGTCGTTGCATGATCTCATTATTCTTTGCTTGGTTACTACTTAGAAGGCGTTTCATCATTTAGTTCCAAATACTAGAACTCATATCCGTTTCATTCAAAGCATGATATTGATTTGCATAACACACGAACAAGATGAAGTTGTATAGTGAACCACGAGCCAAAAAGCCATCCCCGTGCAATTGTGTTTAGGTTTAACCCCGTTGAGCCTTGTTTAGCCTATTTCTTTGTCAACCCACATCATCCTCACCTAGCCTAGATTAGGACCATCCATACCCTTGTTCTTGAAGCATAGTAAAGCATGACTTAGAGGGAATTCTTTTGAGTAAGCATTGTTTGCGTGCAAAAAGAGAAAATTCGTATGAAAAAGAAAAGAAAAAAAAGAAAAGTTGTGAAATGAATGAAAAAGAATGGAAAATATGTGAAAAAGAGCTCTAAAGTGTTGATTGTTGAAGAAAGGGTCCAAAAAGTTGAATTAGGCCCTAAGTGTTGCATGAATCTTCCCTTGTGTTTAAAAGTTGATTTCTGCATTCTAAAATGAATTCCAGGTGTCAATTTCATCACTTTGCTTGCTATTGCTTAAAGAACGTTTGTTTATCCTTACCTTTCTTTGTTAACCAATACCCCTAGCCCCGTTACAACCCTTAAACTTCAATCTTGTGTGTTTCAATTTGTGGAGTTTGGAATTGGTATGAGCATATGGTGTCACTGGTTCTCGCGTCTAAGTAGTAGCATTCCATTCATGAGATCATATTTAAAGATGCTTAATAACTCCAGAAAATGCTTTCTTTGTCATAAACATATGTGAGTATTTGTTTTCATTTTTTTCATCAATCTTCTCACATATAACTAGTGTAGGGTGTGGAGTCAGAAAATCTGTGTGAAAAAGAGTGTATCTTGTAAGGAATTGGGTGAATTCTCTAAGGCATGTTACTATATTCAAATCATTGTTTTAATTGATTAAATGCGAGCTAATAAGTGACGACTGTGATTAAGTATGTGCTCGAGCGTAAGGATGACTAAAATCTATGTGAATGATGATCTTTGATATGTCATGTGTGTTGGAAATCCCTGAGGAAAACGTTGGAAGGTTTAGATTGTGTTTTGTTTTGTTTTGTTTCGTTTTGCTCGAGGACTAGCAAAAGCTAAGTGTGGGGGAATTTGATATGAGCATATTTATGCGAATTAGTTGGCTTGTTCTCGTGCATTTATGTTAGTTATTTATATTTAATTTAGTATTTTAAGCTATTTTCGTATGTTTGTAGGTCCCAAGGGGTAAAGTATCAAGAAAGTGCATTTTGGAGCCTTCTGGAGCTGTTTTGGGCATGGAATGGATAGCTTATGAATGGAGCAAGGTGGATGGACGAAATTGAAGATCAAAAGAGCCTAGAAGGATGTTAGAAGTCAGTTTGGAAGCATAAAAGACACAAAATCAGCATCTCCTACAAAAGTGGCATTTTGTCCCCTTTGTGTTCCCTCCTTGTCTCCTTTGGTGCAACAATTCCCCTTGCCATGTTTCCCTATCCTTAAACCAAGTAAAACACTTCCCTTATCCCTTTAGGATCCAGCCACACATCCCACACCACGTTTCCTTCCTTGCTTCACAAGAAAGACACAATCCCTTGCCTTCTAGGACAAAGCCGCAACTTCCTTCTTCTCTTTCCTTTCTTGCCGTTCAAGTTTCATGTTTCCCTTTTTAATTTAGGACCTAAAACAGCAAGGAAACCCTTTTCCTTGCCTTGTTAGACCTTTCCCTTTTATTTCTTTCCCTTGTCGCAAGTAACTTACCTTTTCCTTGCACTTTCTGTCCATGCCGCAAATCCATACCCAATTCCCTTAGGTTTCTGATTTTAATTCCTATTTCCCTTTAGGTTTTGGTTTAGTTTTTGTTTCCTAGAATGCCCAAACCGTGCCTTAACCTCTCCCCTATATATATGACCCCATGCTACACCAAACTCAATCATTCACACAACCATTCACTCATTCACACACTTTCAGCCCAAAACCTCCCTTTGCCGCAGCCCTCACTCTCTCTAAACTTCCATCCCTCATCCAAACACATCCATATTCAACCTTAGCCCTTTGTGCCGCAGCAAGGTGGAGAGGAAGGAGCCTTGGACGTTTCAAGCTTGAAGATTGGAGCATTCTAGGTGTACTTCGTTCTTAATTTCAATGTTTACTTCACACACAACACCCAAGATAGAAGTATAGGGTTGTAATGGGGCTAAGGTATTGGTTAACAAGGAAAGATATGGAAAACAAACGTTCTTAAAGCAATAGCAAGCAAAGCAATGAAATAGGCACTTAGAATTCACTTTTGAATGCAAAAATCAACTTTAAACACAAGGGGAAGGTGCACACAACTTTTTAGGGGCGAATTCAAACTTTTGGACCCTTTCTTCAACAACCAACACTTAGAGCTCATTTTCTCTTCTTTTAAACTCTTTTTCTTACTTTTCTTCACACTTTTCTTTTCCTTTTCTGTTTTTCACGAATTTTTTTTCTTTTTCTTTCTTTTGGCACTTAAAACCCTTCCCCCACACTCGCTTTCTGGAATCTGGTGATCAAAAGGAATTTCCTTCTAAGTTATGCTCCACTATGCTTCAAGAACAAGGGTATGGATGGTCCTATACTAGGCTTGGTAGGGTAAAACGTGGCTAACAAAGAACATAGGCTTAAAACAAGGCTCAACGGGGTTAAACCTACAAAACATAATGCGAAGGGTAAGGCTTTTTGGCTCTAGCTTAACTAAACAACTTCATCTTGTTTATGTGCTATGCAATTCAATTTTATGCTTTGAATGAAATGGATATGAGTTCTAGTATTTGGAACTATAGTGATGGAACGCCTTCTAAGTAGCAACCAAGCAAAGAATAATGAGATCATGCAACGACTTTAGAAAACAACAAATGCACAGATTATTAACTCTCCAAAGAACGTTTTAGGCTCAAGTCTCTCAGGGTTGTAGCGTTAGTTTGAGTTCCTTCCTTCAAGCATATTACAAAAACTGATTTTTTTTCTTTGTGAATAAACATGAATTCGTATGTTACAACTACAACGAAGCATAAACCAAAGGCATATCAAACTTCCATCCATGTTTATAACTTTCTTTAACAGTTATGCATTGAAAAACCAAATCCGCATCATTGTGTTGGAAGGTACCCTAAGACACAAACAAACACACACAAAAAACGACTCTTTTTGGGTTTTTCAAAACATTTTACGATTTTTTTTTTTTTCAAATTTTCGGATTTTTCTTAAAGGACACATAAAAACACTCCAAAACACACTAAAAACACTTAAAAACAGTGAAAACAACATTAGAAGTGATAGGTGATAAAAACCCACGAATTTTGCATAAAAACACTTTGTTAACCCCCCCCCCCCCCCACACTTAAATCAAACATTGTCCTCAATGTTTCAAACATATGGGCACACATAAACAAACAAACAACTAACAAATAAGACACGAATTGCAAAGTAAAATCAATAAAGAGTAGAGTTTAGGAACATAAACACCTGGTTATAATGCCGGATCGTCCAAAGGCTCTTTATTGAATGCATGGGTTGCCTCCCAAGAAGCGCTTGCTTTAATGTCTTCCAGCCGGACGCATCTTCCTTCTAATATTTAATGGGGCCCACGGCAAGCAAGGATGTGTTATCCTTAAATGGAAGGGGATAGTGATCCTTCCTGATCTTGGCGTTTCGTTTCCTTGGATCAACTTGAACTTTCCCACCACCTTTGATTCGACGAGGTCCCTTCACCAAAGAGGGTAACAACCTATTAGTTGAAATGGGAATTGAAATTGGGATTGGAGACTTACCCATGTACTGCATTGAAGTGGCAGATTTGTCAAGAATTGCACAATGGTTGCTTTCGGCCAGATTGGGCTTTTTGAGGGGTGTGGCCGAATTTCCTACTCCAATTCCTTCTTCTTTGGTGGTTCGAAATCCATTCTTCTTGATTTGTGATGAACATTCCTTCCTTATATCTTTAATTACATTAATAGCACAACAAGAACGAACATCATTAGTATGCTCAACTGATTCAGAAATTTTAAAATTAATCATATCACCACCAAACTGCATCGTTACTGCTCCCTTAGCCACATCAATCTTCGTGTTGGCTGTTTTCATGAAAGGCCGTCCAAGTAAGAGTGGCGGTGAAGGAGAGTGGGCGGTTTCCTCCATGTCAAGCACATAAAAATCTGCAGGAAAAATCAAATGGTCTACCTGCACCAAAACATCCTCCAAAACTCCTTTTGGATATGCATTAGACCTATCGGCTAATTGAATAACAACACCATCCTTTTTGAGCTCTCCTAGATTCATAGATGCATAAACAGAATACGACATGACATTAATTGATGCACCTAAATCTAGCATAGCATGTTCAAATTTAGCATTTCCAATAACACAAGGAATCGTAAAACTACCCGGATCTTTGCATTTAGGTGGTAGTTTTCTTTGTAAGATCGCAGAAACATTCTCACTTACCTGGACTGATGTGATAAAAGTTAAGCACTCAAATTAAACCCTCTTGTTGTCAATTGTAGTAAGTATGCAAGTAGGGATCGTTCTGACCGGGGATTAGGAGGGATTGCTAATCGACTCTAAAAATACAAAAACAAAGTTAAAAACGTTTGGAAAGGTTTACAAGACTCAAAACAAGTTAAAAACACTTAAAACGGTTTAAAAACACTTTAAAGACAGATTTAGAACACTAGGAATGGTTTTGGACGAAAATTGGTTTTAGGTTGACTCAAAATACTTGAAAACACAAGGAAAACAGGTTTTAGACACTTAAAAACAAGTAAGTAAATGGGGGGTTTTGAGTTGGACGAATTTGAAAATAAAACAAAGACTTTGTAAAGTAAAACAGATTTTGAACACTTTAAAACAAGAAAGTAAAAGGGAGGTTTTGGTTTGAACGAATTTGAAAATAAAACAAAGACTTTGTAAAGTAAAACAGATTTTGAAAACTTTGATGGGGGATGGGCTAGCTAGAGGGTCCTTCTCCACACATGACACACTTGTACATAAATCGATTTCCAATTGCTTTTCAATGAACCAAGAACCTCAACACCCCAGATTAACCGTGATGCACTAATTAACCCTCAGATTTTCCTTATGTCATTGAATTGGATGATGCATACGACAACCCAAATTATTCTCCAACGGTTCCCTACATGATGCATAGAAGAGATACAATTAGAGATCATTAAGCTCCATGAAAATCATAAGTGTTGACAAGGCATTCGTAACTATGATGCATGATACGTTTGCCAGGAATCCAATTAACGCGATTGTGACAAGCAACCTTCACTACTTGTGAATGTAAGTTCATAACGATTAGGTGAAACTCCCTTACATTCTAGCATCAAATTCCTGCATGAAAACTAAGTATGCATCCTCAATCAACATACAAGAACAAGTTATGAATAAAACAGTTAATTGAATTGCATTCACGATTCATCAAGCCACAATTGGAAGAAATCAATTCATATCTCAAGCATGTTCATGGCTTCGAATTCCCCCCTAGCTAAGTAGGGGTTTAGCCACTCATAGTCACAACAAGATTAAAGAATAATGAAGTAAACATTGAAATTAAGAACGAAGTACACCTAGAATGCTCCAATCTGCAAGCTTGAAACGTCCAAGGCTCCTTCCTCTCCACCTTGCTGCGGCACAAAGAGTCTAAGATGGGTATGGATGTGTTTGGATGAAGGGATGTGAGTTTTTGGGAGTGAAAGGCTGCGGCAAAGAGAGATTTTGGGCTGAAAGTGTGTGAATGATTGAATTGTTGAGTGAATGAATGAGTTTGGTGCGGCAATAGGTAGTATTTATAGAGGAAAGGCTTAGGCACAGCTGGGATTTATTTAGGTAACAAAAACTAAACCAAAACCTTAAGGGAAATAGGATTTAAAGTCAAGAACCTAAGGGATTTAGGACATAAGGTGCGGCTGGAATAGAAACAAAAGGGGAAAGGTGAAATCCTATGCGGCAAGGATAAGGAAAGAAAGGGAAAGGTCTTTTAATGCAAGGAAAATTGTGTCCTTGCTGTTTTAGGTAGGGTTGTGTCCTAATTTGAAAGGGGGAAAGGTATCTTGAGCGGCAAGAAAGGAAGGTTGAAGAGGAGTGTGCGGCATTGACTTAAAAGGGCAAGGAATTGTGTTTCCTTGCACGGCAAGGAATGTGGAGCTAAGGAACATGTGCAGCAACCTTCTTGAGCAAGGAAGTAGGAGTCCTTAATTGTCTAGGATTCCCTCTTTGTATTTAAAGCCTTGATAAAATAGGATTAAGAGAGTCAAAGGTCAAAGTAAGGAAACTTTGACTTAGTCAACCCTTCTTCTTCTTGGATTCCTTTTCCTTCTTTGACTTGAATTAATTTTTCCTCTTCTCTTAGCTGATTCCTAGCATGCCTTGGTCTTCAATTTCGTCCATCTACATTGCTCCAAGCATATGCTATCCAAAACATGCCCAAAAATGCTCCAAAAGACTCCAAAATGCACTTTCTTGATACTTTACCCCTTGGGACCTACAAACATACGAAAATAGCTTAAAATACTAAATTAAATACGAATAATCAACATAAATGCATGAGAACAAGCTAACTAAATCGCATAAATATGCTCATATCATGGACCACTTCTTTTTCCCGAATCCGTTTCCTTGTTGTACAAAGCTTCTTCAAAAACTTGGCATACTTGGGAATTTGCTTAATTGCATCAAGGAGCGGGATATTGACATGCACCTTTCTAAACGTCTCTAGAACGTCTTGTTCCTCCTCTTCGCTCTTTGATTGCATAAATCTGCTAGGAAAGGGCACATTTAGTGGAATAGAACTAGAAAAATTCGAATTTAGACTTACCTTGGTGGTTTGGGACGGCCTAGGTGGTGTAGGTGGCTGCGGCAAGGGTTGTGCATCCCTTGCCGTGGCTTTGTTTCCTTCCTCTTCCTCGAGCAACAGCTTTTCGTCTTCCTTTCGGGCAGATTTGGATGGTTGTGGATTGGTTCCAACTTCTTTGCCACTTCTTAACGTAATGGCCTTGACGGTTTCAAAGCCTCCTTTGGGATTCACAACGGTTGAACTAGGAAGTTTGCCTTGTTCTCTAAACTGCCCTAGGAACTCTGAAATCTGCCCCATTTGTTTCTCCAATTCATTGACCTTTCGGGCTTGATTTTGCACTTCTTTGGCGTAATTATGCATGTCTTTGGCTTGATTTTCCTGTCCTTGCACCAAAGTAGTTAGTAATTGAATGACTTGAGCATTATCAAAAGCCGAACCTGAGTTATTTTGGGCAGATTGTTGTTGGGATTGCATTGGTGCATATGGCGTTTGAAACATTCCAGGGGGTGGTGGCCGAAATCCCCCTTGTTGTGCAGGTTGTTGGGGCTCTCTCCACTTCATGTTAGGGTGCTCTCTCCATCCGGGGTTGTATGTGTTCGAGTATGGTTCATTCCTTTGCTGATTTTGGCCTTGAAAACCTATGGCATTGGCACATTCCCATCCTCCGTTCTCAATCAATTGTGGACATTGATCATTGGGATGCCCTTGCATAGAGCACACGCCACACACACTTGGATTGTTTCCTTGTATTTTGCATCCTTCCATAAACTGCGACAACATAGTAGTAAGGTTAGTTATTTGAGATTGTAAATCGGAATTGGAACTTACCTCATGTACTTGCTGCCGTGGGGTATCTCTTTGGCCAACTCCCTCATATTGTTGTGCGTTCAAGGCTCGGTTTGAAATTAGGATCTTGGCAGCCACCGGTGTTTTGTCAACCAAAGCACCCCCTGCCGAGGCATCTAGCATTTGTCTTTCAATAGGAAGGAGTCCCTCGTAAAAGTATTGTATTAGAAGCTCTTCCGTCATTTGGTGTTGTGGACAAGATGCAACTAGGGCCTTGAAACGCTCATAATATGCCGGAAAGGATTCTCCTTGGTTTTGTTGTATGCCACTGATTTTCTTCCTTAAAAGAATGACACGTGATGTAGGGAAGAATTTCTCTAAAAACGCACGCTTCATACTTTCCCAAGAAGTGACGGTTCCGGGTGCCAATTCATATAGCCAATCTTTAGCCTTGTCCAAAAGAGAGAATGGAAAGGCTTTCATCTTTAGAATACTCCCATCGACATTAATGGGTGTCATACTCGAACATACCACTTCAAACTCCTTAAGATGCTTGTTTGGATCTTCCATGGACAGCCCATGGTATTTGGGAATGTGATGCAACAAGCTTGACTTCAATTCGAACTCATCGGTCTTACCTTGGGCAGCCACGGGGTATTGAATGCAAAGAGGTGCGGCATTGGCCAACCCTGAGGCTGAAAGTTCTTTGATTGTACGATTGTCCGCTTCCATGGCTTGTTCTTCTTCTTCCTCTTCCTCTTCTTCAAATTCAGATTCGGCCTCTGAACTTGAACTAGGTGGGTTTGGTTCTGGTTGCTTCCTCTTCTTTCTCAACGTTCGTTCGAAATCGTCGTCAAAATCCAAGGTGTTTGTACGAATAGGTTGAGAACTACGAGTCATAAACTTAGTACCTGAAACAAGAAAACAAAACAAAATAAGAATACTAACTAAAACTTACGAAACAAACAAGGGATTAGCAAATTTGCTAATCCCCGGCAACGGCGCCAAAATTTGATGTGAAAATTACTTAACACGCAAATTAAACCCTCTTGTTGTCAATTGTAGTATGTATGCAAGTAGGGATCGTTCTGGACCGGGGATTAGGAGGGATTGCTAATCGACTCTAAATTGATTTAAAAACACAAAAACAAAGTTAAAAACGTTTGTATAGACTCAAGGGACTCAAAACAAGTTAAAAACACTTAAAACGGCTTAAAAACACTTTGTGGACAGATTCTAGACGCTAGGGATGGTTTTGGACGAAAATTGGTTTTAGTTTGACTCAAAACACTTGAAAACACAAAGAAAACAGATTTTAGACACTTTAAAACAAGAAAGTAAAAGGGGGGTTTTGGTTTGGACGAATTTGAAAATAAAACAAAGACTTTGTAAAGTAAACAAGTTTGAAAACGAATTTGAAAACTTTGATGGTTGATGGGCTAGCTAGAGGGTCCTTCTCCACACATGACACATATGCAACACAAATCAACTTCCAGTTATTATCTTTTTAAATTATGAATGACAACGCCCCAGATTAACCGTGAATTGCACTAATTAACCTTCAGATTTTCCTAAGTTCATTGAATTAGATAGAATACGTATCCAACCAAATTATCCTTATTGATGATAGCATACTCAAAGGCCATTAAGTTCGTTGAAAACCATAAGCATTGACGAGGAAAATATGACAACATATATGTTTTCCCAGAATTTAACTTAACACGATTGTGACTAGCAACCTTTACTACTTATGAATACAAGTTCATAATATGCAATTCCCTTATATTCTAGCATCAAATTCATGCATGCAAACTAAGTTGGCCACCTTAACCCACATACAAGAATAAGTTTTGAATCAAACAGTTAAGCAAATTACATTCATAACTTATGAAATAATAACTGGATAATCAATTCATGTCACATATATAATCATGGCTTTGAAATCGCCCCTAGCTAAAACGAGTTTAGCCTCTCATGTTCACAATTACACACAAGCAAATTGAATTAAACATTGAAGTATAAGGATAGAAAACACCTAGAAGTATGGATGTAGCCACGGCACTAAGTCCTTCCTCCTTGCAATTGCAGCACTTGAGGCTTTGTGAATGAGTGTATTGTGATGAGAGAGGTGTATGTCGAATGGGGGGTTGTTTTGTGATGTGAGGGTGGTGAATGAATGAGCTGCAGCACCTATGTATTTATAGGGCTGAAAAGGCACGATTTCAAGGTAGTTTTGGAGAGGGATTTAGGACTCCAAATCCACAAAGAACAAGGTTAAATTCGAGCACAATCCAAGGGGGAAAAGGATGGTTCCTTGCAGCAGGTATTTGGGCTTCTAGAAGATGATATGTGTGGCACCTTTGTAGGAATAGGATAAGGATTCTAGAAATCTGATTTCTAGGTGTTTAAATGTAATTAGGAGTCCTCTTTGTAGCTGGTTTTAAGGTAGAATAGGATTAGGATAAGGTTAGGATAAGATAAGGTAGTTTGGATAAGATAAGATAAGGTTTTGGATAATGTTTGAGATAATGTTCCATATTTCTTGCTCTTCTCTTATATTCTAGAACTTGAACTTGTTTCTTCCTTCTTCTTAGCTGATTCCTAGCCTTTAAATCCTCAAATTCGTCCATCCTTCATGCTTGAATCATAAGCTATCCATCCTTGGTCCAAAATAGCTCCAAAACACTCCAAATTGGCTCTTTTTGCACACTTTGTCATTAGGCCCTGAAATTGCACGAAAATGGTTTAAAACACTATAATTAACAATATTAAGCTAAGTAAATGCAAGAAAACAAGCTAACTAAGTCGCATAAATATGCTCCTATCAAATTCCCCCACACTTAGCTTTTGCTAGTCCTCGAGCAAAACGAACTAAACAAGACAAACAAAAGTAAACAAAACACAATCTAAACCTTCCAACATTTACCTCAGGGATTTCCAATGGTACATAACATATTAAAAATCATCATTCCCATAGATTTTAGTTATCCCTACCCTTGAGAACATGCTTAATCATAGTCGCCACTTACTAGCTCACAATTAATCAATTAAAACAATGATTTGAATGTAATAACATACCTTAGAGAATTTGCTCAATTCCTTACGGTTTACACTCTTATTTTCACTCAGATTTTCTGACTACACTCCCTACACTAGTTATATGTGAGAAGATTGATGTAAACATGAAAATGAACACTCACATATGTTTATAACAAAGAAAGCAATTTCTGGATTTATTAATGCATGTGTATAGATATGATCTCATGAATGGAATGCCACTACTTAGATGCGAGAACCAGGGATACCATATGCTCATACCAATCCCAAACTCCACAAATTGAAACACACTGATATGAGCATATTTATGCGAATTAGTTGGCTTGTTCTCGTGCATTTATGTTAGTTATTTATATTTAATTTAGTATTTTAAGCTATTTTCGTATGTTTGTAGGTCCCAAGGGGTAAAGTATCAAGAAAGTGCATTTTGGAGCCTTCTGGAGCTGTTTTGGGCATGGAATGGATAGCTTATGAATGGAGCAAGGTGGATGGACGAAATTGAAGATCAAAAGAGCCTAGAAGGATGTTAGAAGTCAGTTTGGAAGCATAAAAGACACAAAATCAGCATCTCCTACAAAAGTGGCATTTTGTCCCCTTTGTGTTCCCTCCTTGTCTCCTTTGGTGCAACAATTCCCCTTGCCATGTTTCCCTATCCTTAAACCAAGTAAAACACTTCCCTTATCCCTTTAGGATCCAGCCACACATCCCACACCACGTTTCCTTCCTTGCTTCACAAGAAAGACACAATCCCTTGCCTTCTAGGACAAAGCCGCAACTTCCTTCTTCTCTTTCCTTTCTTGCCGTTCAAGTTTCATGTTTCCCTTTTTAATTTAGGACCTAAAACAGCAAGGAAACCCTTTTCCTTGCCTTGTTAGACCTTTCCCTTTTATTTCTTTCCCTTGTCGCAAGTAACTTACCTTTTCCTTGCACTTTCTGTCCATGCCGCAAATCCATACCCAATTCCCTTAGGTTTCTGATTTTAATTCCTATTTCCCTTTAGGTTTTGGTTTAGTTTTTGTTTCCTAGAATGCCCAAACCGTGCCTTAACCTCTCCCCTATATATATGACCCCATGCTACACCAAACTCAATCATTCACACATCCATTCAAAAATCCATACAACACACATACATTCAGCCATTCTACAACCTTTGCCGCACCTCCTTCCCATCCTTCACCCCAAAACACATCCAAAACCTCCCTTAACCACTTGTGCTGCAACAAAGGAGAAGAAGGAAGGCCTTGGACGTTTTTGTTCTTCAAGCTTTGGATCGTTGGAGCGTTCTAGGTGTAATTCTTTCTTTGTTCTAAATGTTTAAATTAAATTCTTGTTGCTTTGCTGTGAACATGAGTGGCTAGACCCCTTTTTGGCTAGGGGTGATTTCAAAGCCATGATTATGGGTGCAATATGAATTGATAAGTTTCGGTTACGAATTCTTGAGTTGTGAATGCAATTGGCTTAACTGTTTGATTGATAACTTATTTGTGTTTGTTGATTGAGGGTCGACACTTAATTGGCATGCATGAATTTGATGCTAGAGTATAAGGGAGTTTCACATAATCGTTACAACCTTATACTCATAAGTGGTGAAGGTCGCTTATAAACGATCGCGTTAAGTTCAATTCCTAGCATGAGTGACATGATGTCATAGTTACAAGTGCTTTGTCAATGCTTATGATTTTCATTGAACGTAATGATCTTTGATTGTATCTTTATTATGATGTCATGTAGGGGACTTTCGAAGAATGCTTTGGGTTGTCGAATGATGTCATCCAATCCAATAACTCAAGGAAAATCTGATGGTTAATAAGTGATGTCACGGTTAACTTGGGGCATTGTCATTCATGATTCAATGAAGGAGTAACTGGGAATCGATTCATTTGCATACATATCATGTGTGGAGAAAGAGCCTCTAGCTAGCCCATCATCCATCCAACTTCCCAAAAACGTTTTCAAACTTTGTTTTACTTTAAAATCTGTTTTCAAATTGTTTTCTTTTCAACGGAACCATGAGGATGCATACTTAGTTTTCATGCAGGAATTTGATGCTAGAATATAAGGGAGTTTCACCTAATCGTTACGAACTTATATTCACAAGTAGTGAAGGTTGCTTGTCACAATCGTGTTAATTGGATTCTTGGCAAACGTATCATGCTCTCATAGTTACGAATGCCTCGTCAACACTTATGATTTTCATGGAACTTAATGATCTCTAACTGTATCTCTTCTATGCACTCATGTAGGGGACCGTTGGAGAATAATTTGGGTTGTTGTATGCTCTTCTTCCGATTCAATGACATAAGGAAAATCTGAGGGTTAATTTGTGCACGTACGGTTAATCTGGGGTGTTGACGTTCATGGTTCATTGAAAAGCAATTGGAGATCGATTTATGTACAAGTGTGTCATGTGTGGAGAAGGACCCTCTAGCTAGCCCATCACCCATCAAAGTTTTCAAACTTGTTTTCAAAATCTGTTTTACTTTACAAAGTCTTTGTTTTATTTTCAAATTCGTTCAAACCAAAACCCCCCATTTACTTTCTTGTTTTAAAGTGTCTAAAACCTGTTTTCCTTGTGTTTTCAAGTGTTTTGAGTCAACCTAAAACCAATTTTCGTCCAAAACCATTCCTAGTGTTCTAAATCTGTCTTTAAAGTGTTTTTAAGCCGTTTTAAGTGTTTTTAACTTGTTTTGAGTCTTGTAAACCTTTCCAAACGTTTTTAACTTTGTTTTTGTGTTTTTAAAGTCGATTAGCAATCCCTCCTAATCCCCGGTCCAGAACGATCCCTACTTGCATACTTACTACAATTGACAACAAGAGGGTTTAATTTGAGTGCTTAACTTTTATCACATCAAATTTTGGCGTCGTTGCCGGGGATTAGCAACTTTGCTAATCCCCCGGTTTTTCCCCTTTGTTTCTTTTCGTGTCTTTTGCTTTTAGTTCTGTTTTGTTTTGTTTATTTTACTTTTGATATTTGATTTAGTTTTCTTTCTTTGATTTCAGGTGCTAGAGAAGTAAGACATGGCAATTGCTAATATTCAAGCTCAAATAGCGAATCTTACTTCTCTATTGTCACAGCACATCGAAAGGACCACAATGCAAAGTGCCCCTGCATATGGTGTGCAAGGTAATCGAGCCCATGAACGTCCACAAAGAGGTTGGGAGAATGTCGATACCTGGGGTTATCAAAGCCCTAATCAATCGAGAAACGACTTCTTTTCCAACACGTACAATTCAGATTGGATTGATCATTCAAATTCTATGTGGTGGGAACCTCAACAAGATCAACACGAAGCATATTGGCAGCCCTATGAGGAGTCCTATTCAGAGCCTATGCCTCCCCCGCAACAATTCCAACCAAACTCAGGTTCGTCAATCAATTATGATGAATTTTTTGATGTATTAACTTCTTTAGCGCAGGGAACACAAAATCAAGCCAAAGAAGCTCAACAAGAAGGATATTGGCAGCCATATGAGGAGTTTTATTCAATGCCTATGCAGCCACCACAGCCTCCCCCGCAAGAAGCCCAAACAAATTCAGGTTCGTCGATGGATAATGATCAAATTATTCAATTACTAACCACTATGGTGCAGGGGCAGCAAAATCAAGCCAAGAAATTGGGCGAACTGAGGAATCAAATGGGCGAGATCGCAGAATTCATGGGGCAAATTCAACAAAGTGGCATGGAGGTTGGAGATGAACCCAATATGTCCGAATCAAGCCAAAACATGGATGAACAGTGGCTGCTTGAGGAAGAGGAAGATGACAAGACCACGGCAAGTTGGGAAGCACCTTTGCCGCAGCCTACCCTTGCTCCACCACCCTTGTTGCAACCTTCCACGGATCCAACACCACCCACTTTAGGTAAGGTAGTTCCATATTCAATACTTTCTGACCCCGTTACACCAAATGTGCCTATTCCTTGCAGATTCAATGAAGAAGAGGGTGAGAAAGGCATCGTCGAAACCTTTCCAACGATTCAAGAGAAAGAGGTGGCTGGAGATTGTCTTGAATTAATCAAAGAGGATGTGCTTGCAACAACAATTCCTAATGAAGTTGAATTTTATGACACGGGGCAAGTCACAACACTAGAACCACCCAATCTGGCCGAACTCTCTCCTCCTAAATCTTTTGAAGTAGTGTTTGTCCTTGAAATTGTGTCGAATCACACAGGTAAGCCACCTCCCCGAATTTCAATTTTGTTTTATACTAACATTTCGTTAATGATTCAGGCACCTACTCTTGAGTTTAAACCATTACCAGATCATTTCAACTACCATCTCCCATTCAAAGATAAAGGAGAGGTATCGTCAGCAAGCGCTTCTTGGGAGGCAACCCATGCATTCAACAAAGAGCTTTTGGATGATCTGGCATTATAACCAGGTGTTTATGTTCCTAAACTCTAATCTTTGTTGATTTTACTTTGCATTTCATATTTTATTTGCTGTTTGTTTGTTTGCTTTTATGTGAGTATATGTTTGAAACATTGAGGACAATGTTTGATTGAAGTGTTGGGGGGGGTAAACAAGCTGTTTTTGCATGAATTTCGTGGGTTTTATTCACCTATCACTTGCAATGTTGTTTTTCACTGTTTTTATGTGTTTTTAGTGTGTTTTGAATCATTTTAGTGTGTTTTGACATAAAAATCCGAAAATTTCATAAAAATTTGAAAAATTGTTTTGAAAAAGCCAAAAAGATTTGTTTTTGTGTGTTTGTTTGTGTCTTAGGGTACCTTCCAACCCAATGATGAGGATTTGGTTTTTAATTGCATGATGGTTAAGGAAAATTGTAAACATGGGTGGAAGTTTGATATACCTTTGGTTTATGCTTGGTTGTCGTTGTTGTTTATGAATTCACATTTGATTACAAAAGAAAAAATCAGTTTTTGTAACATGCTTGAAGGAAGGAACCCAAATTAACGCTACAACCCTGTGAGACTTAAGCCTAAAACGTTCTTTGGAGAGTTAATAATCTATGCATTTGTTGTTTTCTAAGTCGTTGCATGATCTCATTATTCTTTGCTTGGTTACTACTTAAAAGGCGTTTCATCATTTAGTTCCAAATACTAGAACTCATATCCGTTTCATTCAAAGCATGATATTGATTTGCATAACACACGAACAAGATGAAGTTGTATAGTGAACCACGAGCCAAAAAGCCATCCCCGTGCAATTGTGTTTAGGTTTAACCCCGTTGAGCCTTGTTTAGCCTATTTCTTTGTCAACCCACATCATCCTCACCTAGCCTAGATTAGGACCATCCATACCCTTGTTCTTGAAGCATAGTAAAGCATGACTTAGAGGGAATTCTTTTGAGTAAGCATTGTTTGCAGAAAACAAGTGTGGGGGAGTTAATTTTTGTGTATTTGTGTGCAAAAAGAGAAAATTCGTATGAAAAAGAAAAGAAAAAAAAGAAAAGTTGTGAAATGAATGAAAAAGAATGGAAAATATGTGAAAAGAGCTCTAAAGTGTTGATTGTTGAAGAAAGGGTCCAAAAAGTTGAATTAGGCCCTAAGTGTTGCATGAATCTTCCCTTGTGTTTAAAAGTTGATTTCTGCATTCTAAAATGAATTCCAGGTGTCAATTTCATCACTTTGCTTGCTATTGCTTAAAGAACGTTTGTTTATCTTTACCTTTCTTTGTTAACCAATACCCCTAGCCCCGTTACAACCCTTAAACTTCAATCTTGTGTGTTTCAATTTATGGAGTTTGGAATTGGTATGAGCATATGGTGTCACTGGTTCTCGCGTCTAAGTAGTAGCATTCCATTCATGAGATCATATTTAAACATGCTTAATAACTCCAGAAAATGCTTTCTTTGTCATAAACATATGTGAGTATTTGTTTTCATTTTTTTCATCAATCTTCTCACATATAACTAGTGTAGGGTGTGGAGTCAGAAAATCTGTGTGAAAAAGAGTGTATCTTGTAAGGAATTGGGTGAATTCTCTAAGGCATGTTACTATATTCAAATCATTGTTTTAATTGATTAAATGCGAGCTAATAAGTGACGACTGTGATTAAGTATGTGCTCGAGCGTAAGGATGACTAAAATCTATGTGAATGATGATCTTTGATATGTCATGTGTGTTGGAAATCCCTGAGGAAAACGTTGGAAGGTTTAGATTGTGTTTTGTTTTGTTTTGTTTCGTTTTGCTCGAGGACTAGCAAAAGCTAAGTGTGGGGGAATTTGATATGAGCATATTTATGCGAATTAGTTGGCTTGTTCTCGTGCATTTATGTTAGTTATTTATATTTAATTTAGTATTTTAAGCTATTTTCGTATGTTTGTAGGTCCCAAGGGGTAAAGTATCAAGAAAGTGCATTTTGGAGCCTTCTGGAGCTGTTTTGGGCATGGAATGGATAGCTTATGAATGGAGCAAGGTGGATGGACGAAATTGAAGATCAAAAGAGCCTAGAAGGATGTTAGAAGTCAGTTTGGAAGCATAAAAGACACAAAATCAGCATCTCCTACAAAAGTGGCATTTTGTCCCCTTTGTGTTCCCTCCTTGTCTCCTTTGGTGCAACAATTCCCCTTGCCATGTTTCCCTATCCTTAAACCAAGTAAAACACTTCCCTTATCCCTTTAGGATCCAGCCACACATCCCACACCACGTTTCCTTCCTTGCTTCACAAGAAAGACACAATCCCTTGCCTTCTAGGACAAAGCCGCAACTTCCTTCTTCTCTTTCCTTTCTTGCCGTTCAAGTTTCATGTTTCCCTTTTTAATTTAGGACCTAAAACAGCAAGGAAACCCTTTTCCTTGCCTTGTTAGACCTTTCCCTTTTAATTCTTTCCCTTGTCGCAAGTAACTTACCTTTTCCTTGCACTTTCTGTCCATGCCGCAAATCCATACCCAATTCCCTTAGGTTTCTGATTTTAATTCCTATTTCCCTTTAGGTTTTGGTTTAGTTTTTGTTTCCTAGAATGCCCAAACCGTGCCTTAACCTCTCCCCTATATATATGACCCCATGCTACACCAAACTCAATCATTCACACAACCATTCACTCATTCACACACTTTCAGCCCAAAACCTCCCTTTGCCGCAGCCCTCACTCTCTCTAAACTTCCATCCCTCATCCAAACACATCCATATTCAACCTTAGCCCTTTGTGCCGCAGCAAGGTGGAGAGGAAGGAGCCTTGGACGTTTCAAGCTTGAAGATTGGAGCATTCTAGGTGTACTTCGTTCTTAATTTCAATGTTTACTTCACACACAACACCCAAGATAGAAGTATAGGGTTGTAATGGGGCTAAGGTATTGGTTAACAAGGAAAGATATGGAAAACAAACGTTCTTAAAGCAATAGCAAGCAAAGCAATGAAATAGGCACTTAGAATTCACTTTTGAATGCAAAAATCAACTTTAAACACAAGGGGAAGGTGCACACAACTTTTTAGGGGCGAATTCAAACTTTTGGACCCTTTCTTCAACAACCAACACTTAGAGCTCATTTTCTCTTCTTTTAAACTCTTTTTCTTACTTTTCTTCACACTTTTCTTTTCCTTTTCTGTTTTTCACGAATTTTTTTTCTTTTTCTTTCTTTTGGCACTTAAAACCCTTCCCCCACACTCGCTTTCTGGAATCTGGTGATCAAAAGGAATTTCCTTCTAAGATATGCTCCACTATGCTTCAAGAACAAGGGTATGGATGGTCCTATACTAGGCTTTGTAGGGTAAAACGTGGCTAACAAAGAACATAGGCTTAAAACAAGGCTCAACGGGGTTAAACCTACAAAACATAATGCGAAGGGTAAGGGTTTTTGGCTCTAGCTTAACTAAACAACTTCATCTTGTTTATGTGCTATGCAATTCAATTTTATGCTTTGAATGAAATGGATATGAGTTCTAGTATTTGGAACTATAGTGATGGAACGCCTTCTAAGTAGCAACCAAGCAAAGAATAATGAGATCATGCAACGACTTTAGAAAACAACAAATGCACAGATTATTAACTCTCCAAAGAACGTTTTAGGCTCAAGTCTCTCAGGGTTGTAGCGTTAGTTTGAGTTCCTTCCTTCAAGCATATTACAAAAACTGATTTTTTCTTTGTGAATAAACATGAATTCGTATGTTACAACTACAACGAAGCATAAACCAAAGGCATATCAAACTTCCATCCATGTTTATAACTTTCTTTAACAGTTATGCATTGAAAAATGATAGGAGCATATTTATGCGACTTAGTTAGCTTGTTTTCTTGCATTTAGTTAGCTAAACTATGTTAATTATAGTGTTTAAAGTTATTTTCGTCCAATTTCAGGTCCTAAGTGTCAAAGTGGCAAAAAGAAGCAATTTGGAGCATTCTAGAGCATTTTTGGGCCAAGATTGGATAGTGCAAACATGGAGGCTTGAGGATGGACGAAATTGAAGATTAGAAGGCTTGGAATCAGCCAAGAAAGAGGGAGAATTAAATTCAAGTTCAGAAAGATAAGATAAAAGCAAGAAAAAAGGAACATTATCTCTAACCTTATCACCTTATCTTATCCTATCCTTACCTTATCTTATCTTTCCATATTTTTAGCCAAATAAGGGGGTCCATATCTGATTCTTATCTCCTAAAATTAGGGATTCTAGAAGCCTAAAAACGTGCTAAAACCTGAATTAAAGCATGTGATTCATATTCCCTATTTTTATGGCGCCTAGGCCTTCTAGAAACCACAATTCACCCTTTGCCGCAAGTTTATCCATTCTCCCCTCAGATTTTGGTTTCCTGGCGCCCAAGTATTGGGAATTCTACTCCTACATTGACTTAGAAACCTCCTCCCAGCCGTGCCCTATTCTCCCCTATAAATACATGGGTTTGCCGCACTCATTGATCACCATCTCACAGCACAAATCACTCCCATACATCCTGCCGCAAGTCCCTTCAATTTCTGCCATTCCATACCCTTCCACCACCCTTTGCCGCACCCACCACTCATCCACACCACCTTCATACATCCATATACTTCACCAGCCACTTGTGCCGCAGCCTAGCAAGGAGGAAGGAGAGGAAAGAAGCCTTGGAGCGTGCATGCACCCAATCTGATTGCTGGGCGTTCTTAGGTGTTTTCTATCTTATGTTTTCAATGTTTAATTTAATTTCTCTTATTCTTGCTGTAATTATGAGTGGCTAAACCCTAATTAGCTAGGGGGAAGTTTGAAGCCATGAACATGCTTGAGATATGAATTAATTCCTTTCAATTGCGATTTAATAAGTTGTGAATGCAATTCTATTAACTGTTTTATTGGGAACTTGTTCTTGTTTGTTAATTAAGGATGCATACTTAGTTTTCATGCATGAACTTGGTGCTAGAATATAAATAAGTTTCACCTAATCGTTACAAGTTTATATTCATAAGTAGTGAAGGTTGTTATCACAATCGTGTTAATTGGATTCTTGACAAACATATCATGCAGTCATAGTTATGAATGTCTCGTCGACACTTATGATTTTCATTGAACGTCATGATCTCTGATTGTATCTTTATTATGCATTCATGTAAGGAACTTTTGGAGAATAATTTGGGTTGTCGTATGCATTTCATCCAATTCAATGAGTAAAGGAAAATCTGACGGTTAATTAGTGCAATTCACGGTTAATCTGGAGTGTTGAGCTTCATAATTTATTGAAAAGCAATTGGAAATTGATTCATGTACAAGTGTGTCATGTGTGGAGAATGGACCCTCTAGCTAGCCCATCAACCATCAAAGTTTTCAAATTCGTTTTCAAACTTGTTTACTTTACAAAGTCTTTGTTTTATTTTCAAATTCGTCCAAACCAAAACCCCCCTTTTACTTTCTTGTTTTAAAGTGTCTAAAATCTGTTTTCTTTGTGTTTTTAACTTGTTTTGAGTCCCTTGAGTCTATACAAACGTTTTTAACTTTGTTTTTGTGTTTTTAAATCAATTTAGAGTCGATTAGCAATCCCTCCTAATCCCCGGTCCAGAACGATCCCTACTTGCATCTATACTACATTCTACAACAAGAGGGTTTAATTTGTGTGCTTAAGTTAATTTTCACATCAAATTTTGGCGCCGTTGCCGGGGATTAGCAACATTGCTAATTCCTTTTGTTTATTTTCGTTTGTTTTAAGTCTATTTGCTGATTCTTGTTATTTTCTTTGTTTTTCAGGTACTAGTTTATGACTCGAAGTTCCCAAACTATTAGTAAGAACATCTTGGACTTTGACGACGATTTTGAGCGAACTTTGAGAAGGAAAAGAAAGACCCCAGAACCTGATCTATCTAGTTCAAGTTCTGAGGTTGAAGTTGAGGAACAAGAAGAGGCCGAATCTGAGGAGATAGAGGAGGCCGAGTTTGAGGAAGTTATGGCTGCAGATAATCGAACTATTAAGGAGCTTTCGGCCTCGGGATTGGATAATGCAGTACCTCTATGCATTCAATATCCTAGGGCAACCCCAGGAAAGACCGACGAGTTCGAATTGAAGTCAAGCTTGTTGCATCACATTCCCAAATACCATGGATTGTCCATGGAAGATCCAAACAAGCATTTGAAGGAGTTTGAAGTGGTTTGCTCGAGTATGACACCCATTAACGTTGATGGGAATATTTTGAAGATGAAAGCCTTTCCATTCTCATTGTTGGAGAAGGCTAAAGATTGGTTGTACGAATTGGCACCCGGAACTGTCACATCTTGGGAGAGTATGAAACGAGCGTTCTTGGAGAAATTTTTCCCAACTTCAAGAGTCATTCTCTTAAGGAAACGGATTAGTGGCATTGAACAAAATGAAGGTGAGACTTTTCCCGCTTATTATGAACGTTTTAAAACTCTTGTTGCTTCTTGTCCACATCACCAAATGAAGGAGGAGCTGCTCATTCAATATTTCTACGAAGGACTCCTTCCAATTGAACGCCAAATGCTAGATGCCTCAGCGGGGGGTGCGTTGGTTGACAAGACTCCGGTGGCTGCCAAGACTTTAATTGCAAACCGAGCACTCAATGCCCAACGATATGAAGGTGTTGGACAAAGAGGAGGGGCACGGCAACAACATGTCAATGAGGTAAGTACAATTTCAGACATTCAATCACAAATAGCTAATCTTACCGCTCTTGTGTCTCAGGTTGTAATTGGATCGAAACCACAAGACAATCAAGTGTGTGGCGTGTGCACCATACAAGGACACACCTCTGAAAGTTGCCCTCAATTAATTGAGAATGGTGGATGGGAAAGTGCCAATGCCATTGGTTTCCAAAATCAGACCCGATATGATCCATATTCGAATACATACAACCCCGGATGGAGAGACCACCCTAATTTGAAGTGGAGAGAGCCCCAACAATCTGCCCAACAAGGGGGATTTCGGCCACCACCCCCTGGGTTTACACGGCCATACCCACAAAATCAACCACCCCCGGTCCAATCCAACTCAGGTACGTCCTTGGGAAATGATCAAGCTATGCAATTATTAACTTCTATTTCGCAGGGGTTAGAAAAGCAAGACAATCGGATAGCAAACAATGAGAAGGAGATGATGGACATGAAGAAACAAATTGGGCAGATTTCAGAATTCCTAGGGCAGTTTAGAGAGCATGGCAAACTTCCTAGTTCAACCACTGTGAATCCAAAGGGAGGATTCGAATCTGCCAAGGTCATTACTCTAAGAAGTGGAAAAGAAGTTGGGAATCATTCCAAAAAGTTCAAATCTGCCCAAAAAGAGGACGAGAAGTTGTTGCAAGAAGAGGCAGAGAATGAGGAGGCCACGGCAAGGAGGGATGCACCCTTGCCGCAGCCATTGAATGGCCCTACACCTCCCAAAACGTCCAACATAGGTAAGATGGGTTCAAATTCAATTAATTCTAACCCTATTCCACCCAATGCACCCTTTCCTCGCAGATTTATGCAATCAAAGAAGGAAGAAGCCGAAAAAGACATTCTAGAAACATTTAGGAAGGTGCAAGTCAATATTCCACTTTTGGATGCAATCAAACAAGTTCCAAAATATGCCAAATTCTTGAAGGAACTTTGCACAACAAGGAGAAGATTTTCGAACAAGGAGGTGGTCCGGGTAAGTGAAAATGTTTCAGCGGTTTTGCAACGCAAACTACCTCCCAAATGCAAAGATCCAGGTAGTTTTACTATCCCTTGTGTGATTGGAAATACTAAGTTTGAACATGCCATGTTAGACTTAGGTGCATCCATAAACGTCATGCCATATTCAATTTATGCATCAATGAACCTAGGTGAGCTTAAAAATGATGGGGTTATTATTCAATTAGCCGATCGTTCTAACGCTTATCCAAAGGGAGTTTTGGAAGACGTTTTGGTGCAGGTTAATCATCTCATCTTCCCGGCTGATTTCTATGTGCTAGAGATGGAAGATTCAGCCCATTCCACTTCATTGCCGATTCTACTTGGAAGGCCATTCATGAAAACAGCCCGTACAAAGATTGATGTGTTCACAGGGACCTTGACAATGGAATTCGATGGGGATGTTATTGATTTTAAAATTTCTGAAGCTATGAAATTTCCTAATGATGATAATTCTTGTTTTGCAATTGATATTATTGATTCAATGGCGCAGGAGCATTTGGAGCAATTGCATGACGATGCGCTTGAAACGGTCCTTACAAAAGGAATTGGATGCAAGAACCAAGGGGCAGGACCAAGCATAACTTACGGCAACCATGAAGAACACCATGCCGTGCCCCCTAGTGATGATGTAGTTGAAATGGTGGCTGCCCTCGAGTCATTGCCCAAACAATATGGTAAGTCCCCACTCCCAATTTCAGATTCGATTTCGACTAATAAGTTACTTCCTTCAGTGATACAGCCACCTTCCCTTGAACTCAAACCATTACCAAGTCACTTGAAGTATGTTTTCTTGGGAGAACATGAGACATTGCCGGTCATTATCTCATCCTTACTCACGGCACAAGAAGAGGGCAGATTGGTGCGTGTTTTGAGAGAGTACAAAACGGCCATTGGATGGACCTTGGCCGACATTAAAGGAATCAGCCCCACCACTTGCATGCATCGAATACTTTTGGAGGAGGGGGCTAAACCATCTAGAGAGGCTCAACGCCGACTCAACCCTCCGATGATGGAAGTAGTCACGAAGGAAATAATCAAGTTGCTCGATTGTGGAGTGATTTACCCAATTTCTGATAGCCGTTGGGTCTCACCGGTTCAAGTAGTTCCAAAGAAGTCCGGAGTGACCGTGGTGAAGAATGAAGAGAACGAGCTTGTGCCCACCCGTATCCAAACCGGATGGAGAGTTTGCATTGACTATAGGAAGCTCAACGCCACCACAAGAAAGGATCACTTCCCATTGCCCTTCATTGATCAAATGCTTGAAAGGTTAGCCGGTCATGCTTTTTATTGTTTTCTTGATGGATATTCAGGTTACAATCAGATTGTGATAGCCCCGGATGACCAAGAAAAGACCACTTTCACGTGCCCCTTTGGTACCTTTGCCTATCGTCGCATGCCATTCGGTTTATGCAATGCCCCTGCCACATTTCAAAGGTGTATGATGAGTATCTTTTCAGATTTTGTAGAGAAGATCATTGAGGTATTTATGGATGATTTCAGTGTTTTTGGTGATTCGTTTGATGATTGCTTGGATAATCTCACATTGATCTTGAAACGATGCATTGAAACTAATCTTGTGTTAAACTGGGAAAAGTGTCATTTTATGGTAAAACAAGGCATAGTTCTAGGGCATATCATATCTGAAAAAGGAATTGAGGTGGATAAGTCAAAAATAGATCTTGTACGCTACTTACCCTCTCCCACTTCGGTGAGAGAGGTTCGTTCTTTTCTTGGCCACGCAGGATTCTATAGGCGATTTATCAAGGACTTCTCCAAAATTGCACAGCCCCTATGCCGTTTGCTTCAAAAGGAGGTGACTTTTGAGTTCAACGAGGAGTGTGCGAAGGCCTTCAAAACCCTCAAAGAAGCACTCACTTCGGCCCCCATCATCACTCCACCAGATTGGAGCCTTCCCTTTGAGTTAATGTGTGATGCATCCGATTATGCAATTGGAGCTGTTTTAGGCCAAAGGAAGAGCAAGCAGCCCCATGTCATCTACTATGCCTCTCGGACCTTAAACGATGCTCAATTGAACTACTCTACCACAGAAAAAGAACTTCTTGCCGTTGTCTTTGCTTTAGATAAATTTCGTTCATATTTAATTGGCACTAAAGTAATTGTATTTTCTGACCATGCAGCTTTGAAGTATCTTCTCACCAAGAAAGAGGCAAAACCAAGGCTAATTCGTTGGATGCTCCTACTCCAAGAGTTTGACATTGAGATTAGGGACAAGAAAGGGAGTGAAAACGTGGTGGCTGACCATCTCAGCCGTTTGGTACACAATGAAGACCCCCTCCCCATTCCAGAGACATTCCCCGATGAGCAATTGATGTCCATAGAGGTAAGTGAGCCTTGGTATGCTGATTTGGTTAATTATTTGGTCACAAAACATGTTCCCAGCACCTTAGACAAATATAAACGTGATAAGCTTAAAAAGGATGCTAGATTTTATGTTTGGGACGATCCATACTTGTGGAAATATTGCCCGGATCAAATTGTGCGAAGATGTGTGCATAACTCTGAGTTTCATTCAATTCTTGCTTTCTGCCATACTTATGCATGTGGGGGTCATTTTGGCACCCAAAGAACAGCACTTAAGATATTAGAATGTGGTTTCTATTGGCCTACATTGTTTAAAGATGCTCGAACTTTTTGCATAACGTGTGATAGATGTCAAAGAACAGGTGGTATCGGTGCTAAGGACCAAATGCCGCAAACACCCATCTTAAATGTTGAAATTTTTGATGTTTGGGGTATTGATTTCATGGGTCCTTTCCCTTCTTCGTATGGTTTCATGTATATTTTGCTTGCGGTTGATTATGTTTCGAAATGGGTGGAAGCAAAAGCCACCCGTACTAATGATTCTCGAGTGGTTGCAGATTTCATTAAAACTAACATTTTCTCGAGATTTGGGATGCCTAGAGTGTTTATAAGTGATGGAGGGTCCCACTTCTGCAACCGGACCATTGAGGCGCTGTTTAAGAAGTATAACGTCAAGCATAAGGTTGCAACACCTTATCACCCTCAAACAAGTGGTCAAGCCGAGGTTTCAAATAGGGAAATCAAACAGATTTTGGAGAAGACAGTTGGGCCAACCCGGAAGGATTGGAGCTTGCGCTTAGACGAAGCATTGTGGGCATATCGTACAGCCTACAAAACGCCCCTAGGGATGTCCCCATTTCGGCTCATCTATGGTAAGCCGTGTCACCTACCTGTGGAACTCGAGCACAAGGCACATTGGGCTGTGAAATCATTCAATTTGGACATAGATGCCGCTGGAATACATAGGAAACTCCAATTGAATGAACTTGAGGAGATAAGGAATGAAGCATATGAGAATTCTCGAATCTACAAGGAGAAAACAAAGGCGTTTCACGACAAGATGATTCGGGGCAAAACCTTCGAAATTGGGCAGAAAGTGTTGCTATTCAACTCCCGTTTACGTTTATTTCCGGGTAAGTTACGTTCTAAGTGGATTGGACCTTTTGTTGTTACTAATGTCTTTCCTTATGGTGCAGTCCAAGTCCAAAGCTTGAAAACCGGCCACGAATTCAAGGTGAATGGGCATCGTTTGAAACCCTATTACGAGTTGTTTGAGGAGCATGTTGTGGAGGAGGTTCCCCTCCATGCCGTGGGCTCCAATGATGCTTGAACCGAGGAACCGTCTGGCTGCACGACGTTAAAGCAAGCGCTTCTTGGGAGGCAACCCATGCAATCAACAAAGGAAGACCAAGAAAAGCACTCCATAACCAGGTGTTTATGTTCCTAAACTCTTCTCTTTGTTGTTTTTCTTCTACCATGCTTATTATGTTTTGTTGCTTGCTGTGTGTTTTGTGTGAGTCTATGCTTGAAACATTGAGGACAATGTTTGGTTTAAGTGTGGGGGGGTAAACAAGTGTTTTTATGCAAAATTCGTGGGTTTTTATCACCTATCACTTCCAATGTTGTTTTTCACTGTTTTTAAGTGTTTTTAGTGTGTTTTGAAGCATTTTAGTGTGTTTTGACATAAAAATCCGAAAATCTCATAAAAATTTGAAAAATTGTTTTGAAAAACCCAAAAAGAGTTGTTTTTGTGTGTTTGTTTGTGTCTTAGGGTACCTTCCAACACAATGATGAGGATTTGGTTTTTAATTACATGACTATAAAAGAGAGTTGTAAACATGGATGGAAGTCTGATTTACTCTTGGATTTATGCTTGATTGTGGTTATAATTCATGAATTCATATCTAATCAAAAAGGAAAAAAAATCAGTTTTTGTAACATGCTTGAAGGAAGAAACTCAAACTAACGCTACAACCCTGAGAGACTTGAGCCTAAAACATTCCTTGGAGAGTTAATAATCTGTGCATTTATTCTTTTTTTTAAAGTCGTTGCATGATCTCATTATTCTTTGCTTGGTTGCTACTTAGAAGGCGTTTCATCATATAGTTCCAAATACTAGAACTCATATCCGTTTCATTCAAAGCATAAAATTGATTAACATAACACATAAACAAGATGAAGTTGTGTAGTGAACTAGAGCCAAAAAACCCTTACCCCTGTGCATTATGTTTTGTAGGATTAACCCCGTTGAGCCTCGTTTAGCCTATGTTCTTTGTTAACCCACATATTCCCTACCTAGCCTAGAATAGGACCATCCTTACCCTTGTTCTTAAGGCGTAGTGAAGCATGACCTAAAGTGAATTCCCTTGGTTCATTATTGGGCAGCAAATAAGTGTGGGGGAAGGGTTACAAGTATATTAGTGTGCCAAAGTATCAAAAGTGGCACGGCAAAAAAAAAAAAAAAAAAAAAAAAAAAGAAGAAAATTCGTGAGAAAAAGAAAAGAAAAAGAGAAGTATGTAAAAAAGTGTGAAAAGTGTTCAAAATAAGTGAGAATAAGCTCACAAGTGTTGATGGTCGAAGAAAGGGTCCAAAAAAGTTGTATTCGGCCCTAAATATGTATGATTCTTCCCCTAGTATGTCAAAGTTTGTGTCTGCATTCAAAAGGGAGTTCTAAGTGTCAAATTCATTGCTTTGCTTGCTATTGCTTTAAGAACGTTTGTTTTCCTTACCTTTCTTTGTTAGCCAATTACCCTAGCCCCGTTACAACCCTTAACTTCAATCTTGGGTGTTGTGTGGTCAATAATGTGGAGTTTGGGATTGGTATGAGCATATGGTGTCCCTGGTTCTCGCATCTAAGTAGTAGCATTCCATTCATGAGATCATATCTATACATGCTTAATAATTCCAGAAATTGCTTTCTTTGTTATAAACATATGTGAGTGTTCGTTTTCATGTTTACATCAATCTTCTCACATATACCTAGTGTAGGGTGTTTAGTTAGAGAATCTGAGTGAAAATAAGAGTGAAACCGTAAGGAATTGAGTGAATTCTCTAAGGCATGTTGCTATGTTCAAAACATTGTTTTAATTGGTTAAATGTGAGCTAATGAATGATGACTATGTTTAACTATGTGCTCGAGGGTGGGAATGATTAAAATCTATGGTTGTGATGATCTTTAATATGTCATGTGCATTGGAAATCCCTGAGACAAACGTTGGAAGGTTTTAGATTGTGTTTTGTTTACTTTGTTTTGTTTTGACTATTTCGTTTTGCTCGAGGACTAGCAAAAGCTAAGTGTGGGGGAATTTGATAGGAGCATATTTATGCGACTTAGTTAGCTTGTTTTCTTGCATTTAGTTAGCTAAACTATGTTAATTATAGTGTTTAAAGTTATTTTCGTCTAATTTCAGGTCCTAAGTGTCAAAGTGGCAAAAAGAAGCAATTTGGAGCATTCTAGAGCATTTTTGGGCCAAGATTGGATAGTGCAAACATGGAGGCTTGAGGATGGACGAAATTGAAGATTAGAAGGCTTGGAATCAGCCAAGAAAGAGGGAGAATTAAATTCAAGTTCAGAAAGATAAGATAAAAGCAAGAAAAAAGGAACATTATCTCTAACCTTATCACCTTATCTTATCCTATCCTTACCTTATCTTATCTTTCCATATTTTTAGCCAAATAAGGGGGTCCATATCTGATTCTTATCTCCTAAAATTAGGGATTCTAGAAACCTAAAAACGTGCTAAAACCTGAATTAAAGCATGTGATTCATATTCCCTATTTTTATGGCGCCTAGGCCTTCTAGAAACCACAATTCACCCTTTGCCGCAAGTTTATCCATTCTCCCCTCAGATTTTGGTTTCCTGGCGCCCAAGTATTGGGAATTCTACTCCTACATTGACTTAGAAACCTCCTCCCAGCCGTGCCCTATTCTCCCCTATAAATACATGGGTTTGCCGCACTCATTGATCACCATCTCACAGCACAAATCACTCCCATACATCCTGCCGCAAGTCCCTTCAATTTCTGCCATTCCATACCCTTCCACCACCCTTTGCCGCACCCACCACTCATCCACACCACCTTCATACATCCATATACTTCACCAGCCACTTGTGCCGCAGCCTAGCAAGGAGGAAGGAGAGGAAAGAAGCCTTGGAGCGTGCATGCACCCAATCTGATTGCTGGGCGTTCTTAGGTGTTTTCTATCTTATGTTTTCAATGTTTAATTTAATTTCTCTTATTCTTGCTGTAATTATGAGTGGCTAAACCCTAATTAGCTAGGGGGAAGTTTGAAGCCATGAACATGCTTGAGATATGAATTAATTCCTTTCAATTGCGATTTAATAAGTTGTGAATGCAATTCTATTAACTGTTTTATTGGGAACTTGTTCTTGTTTGTTAATTAAGGATGCATACTTAGTTTTCATGCATGAACTTGGTGCTAGAATATAAATAAGTTTCACCTAATCGTTACAAGTTTATATTCATAAGTAGTGAAGGTTGTTATCACAATCGTGTTAATTGGATTCTTGACAAACATATCATGCAGTCATAGTTATGAATGTCTCGTCGACACTTATGATTTTCATTGAACGTCATGATCTCTGATTGTATCTTTATTATGCATTCATGTAAGGAACTTTTGGAGAATAATTTGGGTTGTCGTATGCATTTCATCCAATTCAATGAGTAAAGGAAAATCTGACGGTTAATTAGTGCAATTCACGGTTAATCTGGAGTGTTGAGCTTCATAATTTATTGAAAAGCAATTGGAAATTGATTCATGTACAAGTGTGTCATGTGTGGAGAATGGACCCTCTAGCTAGCCCATCAACCATCAAAGTTTTCAAATTCGTTTTCAAACTTGTTTACTTTACAAAGTCTTTGTTTTATTTTCAAATTCGTCCAAACCAAAACCCCCCTTTTACTTTCTTGTTTTAAAGTGTCTAAAATCTGTTTTCTTTGTGTTTTTAACTTGTTTTGAGTCCCTTGAGTCTATACAAACGTTTTTAACTTTGTTTTTGTGTTTTTAAATCAATTTAGAGTCGATTAGCAATCCCTCCTAATCCCCGGTCCAGAACGATCCCTACTTGCATCTATACTACATTCTACAACAAGAGGGTTTAATTTGTGTGCTTAAGTTAATTTTCACATCAAATTTTGGCGCCGTTGCCGGGGATTAGCAACATTGCTAATTCCTTTTGTTTATTTTCGTTTGTTTTAAGTCTATTTGCTGATTCTTGTTATTTTCTTTGTTTTTCAGGTACTAGTTTATGACTCGAAGTTCCCAAACTATTAGTAAGAACATCTTGGACTTTGACGACGATTTTGAGCGAACTTTGAGAAGGAAAAGAAAGACCCCAGAACCTGATCTATCTAGTTCAAGTTCTGAGGTTGAAGTTGAGGAACAAGAAGAGGCCGAATCTGAGGAGATAGAGGAGGCCGAGTTTGAGGAAGTTATGGCTGCAGATAATCGAACTATTAAGGAGCTTTCGGCCTCGGGATTGGATAATGCAGTACCTCTATGCATTCAATATCCTAGGGCAACCCCAGGAAAGACCGACGAGTTCGAATTGAAGTCAAGCTTGTTGCATCACATTCCCAAATACCATGGATTGTCCATGGAAGATCCAAACAAGCATTTGAAGGAGTTTGAAGTGGTTTGCTCGAGTATGACACCCATTAACGTTGATGGGAATATTTTGAAGATGAAAGCCTTTCCATTCTCATTGTTGGAGAAGGCTAAAGATTGGTTGTACGAATTGGCACCCGGAACTGTCACATCTTGGGAGAGTATGAAACGAGCGTTCTTGGAGAAATTTTTCCCAACTTCAAGAGTCATTCTCTTAAGGAAACGGATTAGTGGCATTGAACAAAATGAAGGTGAGACTTTTCCCGCTTATTATGAACGTTTTAAAACTCTTGTTGCTTCTTGTCCACATCACCAAATGAAGGAGGAGCTGCTCATTCAATATTTCTACGAAGGACTCCTTCCAATTGAACGCCAAATGCTAGATGCCTCAGCGGGGGGTGCGTTGGTTGACAAGACTCCGGTGGCTGCCAAGACTTTAATTGCAAACCGAGCACTCAATGCCCAACGATATGAAGGTGTTGGACAAAGAGGAGGGGCACGGCAACAACATGTCAATGAGGTAAGTACAATTTCAGACATTCAATCACAAATAGCTAATCTTACCGCTCTTGTGTCTCAGGTTGTAATTGGATCGAAACCACAAGACAATCAAGTGTGTGGCGTGTGCACCATACAAGGACACACCTCTGAAAGTTGCCCTCAATTAATTGAGAATGGTGGATGGGAAAGTGCCAATGCCATTGGTTTCCAAAATCAGACCCGATATGATCCATATTCGAATACATACAACCCCGGATGGAGAGACCACCCTAATTTGAAGTGGAGAGAGCCCCAACAATCTGCCCAACAAGGGGGATTTCGGCCACCACCCCCTGGGTTTACACGGCCATACCCACAAAATCAACCACCCCCGGTCCAATCCAACTCAGGTACGTCCTTGGGAAATGATCAAGCTATGCAATTATTAACTTCTATTTCGCAGGGGTTAGAAAAGCAAGACAATCGGATAGCAAACAATGAGAAGGAGATGATGGACATGAAGAAACAAATTGGGCAGATTTCAGAATTCCTAGGGCAGTTTAGAGAGCATGGCAAACTTCCTAGTTCAACCACTGTGAATCCAAAGGGAGGATTCGAATCTGCCAAGGTCATTACTCTAAGAAGTGGAAAAGAAGTTGGGAATCATTCCAAAAAGTTCAAATCTGCCCAAAAAGAGGACGAGAAGTTGTTGCAAGAAGAGGCAGAGAATGAGGAGGCCACGGCAAGGAGGGATGCACCCTTGCCGCAGCCATTGAATGGCCCTACACCTCCCAAAACGTCCAACATAGGTAAGATGGGTTCAAATTCAATTAATTCTAACCCTATTCCACCCAATGCACCCTTTCCTCGCAGATTTATGCAATCAAAGAAGGAAGAAGCCGAAAAAGACATTCTAGAAACATTTAGGAAGGTGCAAGTCAATATTCCACTTTTGGATGCAATCAAACAAGTTCCAAAATATGCCAAATTCTTGAAGGAACTTTGCACAACAAGGAGAAGATTTTCGAACAAGGAGGTGGTCCGGGTAAGTGAAAATGTTTCAGCGGTTTTGCAACGCAAACTACCTCCCAAATGCAAAGATCCAGGTAGTTTTACTATCCCTTGTGTGATTGGAAATACTAAGTTTGAACATGCCATGTTAGACTTAGGTGCATCCATAAACGTCATGCCATATTCAATTTATGCATCAATGAACCTAGGTGAGCTTAAAAATGATGGGGTTATTATTCAATTAGCCGATCGTTCTAACGCTTATCCAAAGGGAGTTTTGGAAGACGTTTTGGTGCAGGTTAATCATCTCATCTTCCCGGCTGATTTCTATGTGCTAGAGATGGAAGATTCAGCCCATTCCACTTCATTGCCGATTCTACTTGGAAGGCCATTCATGAAAACAGCCCGTACAAAGATTGATGTGTTCACAGGGACCTTGACAATGGAATTCGATGGGGATGTTATTGATTTTAAAATTTCTGAAGCTATGAAATTTCCTAATGATGATAATTCTTGTTTTGCAATTGATATTATTGATTCAATGGCGCAGGAGCATTTGGAGCAATTGCATGACGATGCGCTTGAAACGGTCCTTACAAAAGGAATTGGATGCAAGAACCAAGGGGCAGGACCAAGCATAACTTACGGCAACCATGAAGAACACCATGCCGTGCCCCCTAGTGATGATGTAGTTGAAATGGTGGCTGCCCTCGAGTCATTGCCCAAACAATATGGTAAGTCCCCACTCCCAATTTCAGATTCGATTTCGACTAATAAGTTACTTCCTTCAGTGATACAGCCACCTTCCCTTGAACTCAAACCATTACCAAGTCACTTGAAGTATGTTTTCTTGGGAGAACATGAGACATTGCCGGTCATTATCTCATCCTTACTCACGGCACAAGAAGAGGGCAGATTGGTGCGTGTTTTGAGAGAGTACAAAACGGCCATTGGATGGACCTTGGCCGACATTAAAGGAATCAGCCCCACCACTTGCATGCATCGAATACTTTTGGAGGAGGGGGCTAAACCATCTAGAGAGGCTCAACGCCGACTCAACCCTCCGATGATGGAAGTAGTCACGAAGGAAATAATCAAGTTGCTCGATTGTGGAGTGATTTACCCAATTTCTGATAGCCGTTGGGTCTCACCGGTTCAAGTAGTTCCAAAGAAGTCCGGAGTGACCGTGGTGAAGAATGAAGAGAACGAGCTTGTGCCCACCCGTATCCAAACCGGATGGAGAGTTTGCATTGACTATAGGAAGCTCAACGCCACCACAAGAAAGGATCACTTCCCATTGCCCTTCATTGATCAAATGCTTGAAAGGTTAGCCGGTCATGCTTTTTATTGTTTTCTTGATGGATATTCAGGTTACAATCAGATTGTGATAGCCCCGGATGACCAAGAAAAGACCACTTTCACGTGCCCCTTTGGTACCTTTGCCTATCGTCGCATGCCATTCGGTTTATGCAATGCCCCTGCCACATTTCAAAGGTGTATGATGAGTATCTTTTCAGATTTTGTAGAGAAGATCATTGAGGTATTTATGGATGATTTCAGTGTTTTTGGTGATTCGTTTGATGATTGCTTGGATAATCTCACATTGATCTTGAAACGATGCATTGAAACTAATCTTGTGTTAAACTGGGAAAAGTGTCATTTTATGGTAAAACAAGGCATAGTTCTAGGGCATATCATATCTGAAAAAGGAATTGAGGTGGATAAGTCAAAAATAGATCTTGTACGCTACTTACCCTCTCCCACTTCGGTGAGAGAGGTTCGTTCTTTTCTTGGCCACGCAGGATTCTATAGGCGATTTATCAAGGACTTCTCCAAAATTGCACAGCCCCTATGCCGTTTGCTTCAAAAGGAGGTGACTTTTGAGTTCAACGAGGAGTGTGCGAAGGCCTTCAAAACCCTCAAAGAAGCACTCACTTCGGCCCCCATCATCACTCCACCAGATTGGAGCCTTCCCTTTGAGTTAATGTGTGATGCATCCGATTATGCAATTGGAGCTGTTTTAGGCCAAAGGAAGAGCAAGCAGCCCCATGTCATCTACTATGCCTCTCGGACCTTAAACGATGCTCAATTGAACTACTCTACCACAGAAAAAGAACTTCTTGCCGTTGTCTTTGCTTTAGATAAATTTCGTTCATATTTAATTGGCACTAAAGTAATTGTATTTTCTGACCATGCAGCTTTGAAGTATCTTCTCACCAAGAAAGAGGCAAAACCAAGGCTAATTCGTTGGATGCTCCTACTCCAAGAGTTTGACATTGAGATTAGGGACAAGAAAGGGAGTGAAAACGTGGTGGCTGACCATCTCAGCCGTTTGGTACACAATGAAGACCCCCTCCCCATTCCAGAGACATTCCCCGATGAGCAATTGATGTCCATAGAGGTAAGTGAGCCTTGGTATGCTGATTTGGTTAATTATTTGGTCACAAAACATGTTCCCAGCACCTTAGACAAATATAAACGTGATAAGCTTAAAAAGGATGCTAGATTTTATGTTTGGGACGATCCATACTTGTGGAAATATTGCCCGGATCAAATTGTGCGAAGATGTGTGCATAACTCTGAGTTTCATTCAATTCTTGCTTTCTGCCATACTTATGCATGTGGGGGTCATTTTGGCACCCAAAGAACAGCACTTAAGATATTAGAATGTGGTTTCTATTGGCCTACATTGTTTAAAGATGCTCGAACTTTTTGCATAACGTGTGATAGATGTCAAAGAACAGGTGGTATCGGTGCTAAGGACCAAATGCCGCAAACACCCATCTTAAATGTTGAAATTTTTGATGTTTGGGGTATTGATTTCATGGGTCCTTTCCCTTCTTCGTATGGTTTCATGTATATTTTGCTTGCGGTTGATTATGTTTCGAAATGGGTGGAAGCAAAAGCCACCCGTACTAATGATTCTCGAGTGGTTGCAGATTTCATTAAAACTAACATTTTCTCGAGATTTGGGATGCCTAGAGTGTTTATAAGTGATGGAGGGTCCCACTTCTGCAACCGGACCATTGAGGCGCTGTTTAAGAAGTATAACGTCAAGCATAAGGTTGCAACACCTTATCACCCTCAAACAAGTGGTCAAGCCGAGGTTTGAAATAGGGAAATCAAACAGATTTTGGAGAAGACAGTTGGGCCAACCCGGAAGGATTGGAGCTTGCGCTTAGACGAAGCATTGTGGGCATATCGTACAGCCTACAAAACGCCCCTAGGGATGTCCCCATTTCGGCTCATCTATGGTAAGCCGTGTCACCTACCTGTGGAACTCGAGCACAAGGCACATTGGGCTGTGAAATCATTCAATTTGGACATAGATGCCGCTGGAATACATAGGAAACTCCAATTGAATGAACTTGAGGAGATAAGGAATGAAGCATATGAGAATTCTCGAATCTACAAGGAGAAAACAAAGGCGTTTCACGACAAGATGATTCGGGGCAAAACCTTCGAAATTGGGCAGAAAGTGTTGCTATTCAACTCCCGTTTACGTTTATTTCCGGGTAAGTTACGTTCTAAGTGGATTGGACCTTTTGTTGTTACTAATGTCTTTCCTTATGGTGCAGTCCAAGTCCAAAGCTTGAAAACCGGCCACGAATTCAAGGTGAATGGGCATCGTTTGAAACCCTATTACGAGTTGTTTGAGGAGCATGTTGTGGAGGAGGTTCCCCTCCATGCCGTGGGCTCCAATGATGCTTGAACCGAGGAACCGTCTGGCTGCACGACGTTAAAGCAAGCGCTTCTTGGGAGGCAACCCATGCAATCAACAAAGGAAGACCAAGAAAAGCACTCCATAACCAGGTGTTTATGTTCCTAAACTCTTCTCTTTGTTGTTTTTCTTCTACCATGCTTATTATGTTTTGTTGCTTGCTGTGTGTTTTGTGTGAGTCTATGCTTGAAACATTGAGGACAATGTTTGGTTTAAGTGTGGGGGGGTAAACAAGTGTTTTTATGCAAAATTCGTGGGTTTTTATCACCTATCACTTCCAATGTTGTTTTTCACTGTTTTTAAGTGTTTTTAGTGTGTTTTGAAGCATTTTAGTGTGTTTTGACATAAAAATCCGAAAATCTCATAAAAATTTGAAAAATTGTTTTGAAAAACCCAAAAAGAGTTGTTTTTGTGTGTTTGTTTGTGTCTTAGGGTACCTTCCAACACAATGATGAGGATTTGGTTTTTAATTACATGACTATAAAAGAGAGTTGTAAACATGGATGGAAGTCTGATTTACTCTTGGATTTATGCTTGATTGTGGTTATAATTCATGAATTCATATCTAATCAAAAAGGAAAAAAAATCAGTTTTTGTAACATGCTTGAAGGAAGAAACTCAAACTAACGCTACAACCCTGAGAGACTTGAGCCTAAAACATTCCTTGGAGAGTTAATAATCTGTGCATTTATTCTTTTTTTTAAAGTCGTTGCATGATCTCATTATTCTTTGCTTGGTTGCTACTTAGAAGGCGTTTCATCATATAGTTCCAAATACTAGAACTCATATCCGTTTCATTCAAAGCATAAAATTGATTAACATAACACATAAACAAGATGAAGTTGTGTAGTGAACTAGAGCCAAAAAACCCTTACCCCTGTGCATTATGTTTTGTAGGATTAACCCCGTTGAGCCTCGTTTAGCCTATGTTCTTTGTTAACCCACATATTCCCTACCTAGCCTAGAATAGGACCATCCTTACCCTTGTTCTTAAGGCGTAGTGAAGCATGACCTAAAGTGAATTCCCTTGGTTCATTATTGGGCAGCAAATAAGTGTGGGGGAAGGGTTACAAGTATATTAGTGTGCCAAAGTATCAAAAGTGGCACGGCAAAAAAAAAAAAAAAAAAAAAAAAAAAGAAGAAAATTCGTGAGAAAAAGAAAAGAAAAAGAGAAGTATGTAAAAAAGTGTGAAAAGTGTTCAAAATAAGTGAGAATAAGCTCACAAGTGTTGATGGTCGAAGAAAGGGTCCAAAAAAGTTGTATTCGGCCCTAAATATGTATGATTCTTCCCCTAGTATGTCAAAGTTTGTGTCTGCATTCAAAAGGGAGTTCTAAGTGTCAAATTCATTGCTTTGCTTGCTATTGCTTTAAGAACGTTTGTTTTCCTTACCTTTCTTTGTTAGCCAATTACCCTAGCCCCGTTACAACCCTTAACTTCAATCTTGGGTGTTGTGTGGTCAATAATGTGGAGTTTGGGATTGGTATGAGCATATGGTGTCCCTGGTTCTCGCATCTAAGTAGTAGCATTCCATTCATGAGATCATATCTATACATGCTTAATAATTCCAGAAATTGCTTTCTTTGTTATAAACATATGTGAGTGTTCGTTTTCATGTTTACATCAATCTTCTCACATATACCTAGTGTAGGGTGTTTAGTTAGAGAATCTGAGTGAAAATAAGAGTGAAACCGTAAGGAATTGAGTGAATTCTCTAAGGCATGTTGCTATGTTCAAAACATTGTTTTAATTGGTTAAATGTGAGCTAATGAATGATGACTATGTTTAACTATGTGCTCGAGGGTGGGAATGATTAAAATCTATGGTTGTGATGATCTTTAATATGTCATGTGCATTGGAAATCCCTGAGACAAACGTTGGAAGGTTTTAGATTGTGTTTTGTTTACTTTGTTTTGTTTTGACTATTTCGTTTTGCTCGAGGACTAGCAAAAGCTAAGTGTGGGGGAATTTGATAGGAGCATATTTATGCGACTTAGTTAGCTTGTTTTCTTGCATTTAGTTAGCTAAACTATGTTAATTATAGTGTTTAAAGTTATTTTCGTCTAATTTCAGGTCCTAAGTGTCAAAGTGGCAAAAAGAAGCAATTTGGAGCATTCTAGAGCATTTTTGGGCCAAGATTGGATAGTGCAAACATGGAGGCTTGAGGATGGACGAAATTGAAGATTAGAAGGCTTGGAATCAGCCAAGAAAGAGGGAGAATTAAATTCAAGTTCAGAAAGATAAGATAAAAGCAAGAAAAAAGGAACATTATCTCTAACCTTATCACCTTATCTTATCCTATCCTTACCTTATCTTATCTTTCCATATTTTTAGCCAAATAAGGGGGTCCATATCTGATTCTTATCTCCTAAAATTAGGGATTCTAGAAACCTAAAAACGTGCTAAAACCTGAATTAAAGCATGTGATTCATATTCCCTATTTTTATGGCGCCTAGGCCTTCTAGAAACCACAATTCACCCTTTGCCGCAAGTTTATCCATTCTCCCCTCAGATTTTGGTTTCCTGGCGCCCAAGTATTGGGAATTCTACTCCTACATTGACTTAGAAACCTCCTCCCAGCCGTGCCCTATTCTCCCCTATAAATACATGGGTTTGCCGCACTCATTGATCACCATCTCACAGCACAAATCACTCCCATACATCCTGCCGCAAGTCCCTTCAATTTCTGCCATTCCATACCCTTCCACCACCCTTTGCCGCACCCACCACTCATCCACACCACCTTCATACATCCATATACTTCACCAGCCACTTGTGCCGCAGCCTAGCAAGGAGGAAGGAGAGGAAAGAAGCCTTGGAGCGTGCATGCACCCAATCTGATTGCTGGGCGTTCTTAGGTGTTTTCTATCTTATGTTTTCAATGTTTAATTTAATTTCTCTTATTCTTGCTGTAATTATGAGTGGCTAAACCCTAATTAGCTAGGGGGAAGTTTGAAGCCATGAACATGCTTGAGATATGAATTAATTCCTTTCAATTGCGATTTAATAAGTTGTGAATGCAATTCTATTAACTGTTTTATTGGGAACTTGTTCTTGTTTGTTAATTAAGGATGCATACTTAGTTTTCATGCATGAACTTGGTGCTAGAATATAAATAAGTTTCACCTAATCGTTACAAGTTTATATTCATAAGTAGTGAAGGTTGTTATCACAATCGTGTTAATTGGATTCTTGACAAACATATCATGCAGTCATAGTTATGAATGTCTCGTCGACACTTATGATTTTCATTGAACGTCATGATCTCTGATTGTATCTTTATTATGCATTCATGTAAGGAACTTTTGGAGAATAATTTGGGTTGTCGTATGCATTTCATCCAATTCAATGAGTAAAGGAAAATCTGACGGTTAATTAGTGCAATTCACGGTTAATCTGGAGTGTTGAGCTTCATAATTTATTGAAAAGCAATTGGAAATTGATTCATGTACAAGTGTGTCATGTGTGGAGAATGGACCCTCTAGCTAGCCCATCAACCATCAAAGTTTTCAAATTCGTTTTCAAACTTGTTTACTTTACAAAGTCTTTGTTTTATTTTCAAATTCGTCCAAACCAAAACCCCCCTTTTACTTTCTTGTTTTAAAGTGTCTAAAATCTGTTTTCTTTGTGTTTTTAACTTGTTTTGAGTCCCTTGAGTCTATACAAACGTTTTTAACTTTGTTTTTGTGTTTTTAAATCAATTTAGAGTCGATTAGCAATCCCTCCTAATCCCCGGTCCAGAACGATCCCTACTTGCATCTATACTACATTCTACAACAAGAGGGTTTAATTTGTGTGCTTAAGTAATTTTCACATCAAAAAACCAAATCCTCATCATTGTGTTGGAAGGTACCCTAAGACACAAACAAACACACACAAAAAACGACTCTTTTTGGGTTTTTCAAAACATTTTTCGATTTTTTTTTTTTTCAAATTTTCGGATTTTTCTTAAAGGACACATAAAAACACTCCAAAACACACTAAAAACACTTAAAAACAGTGAAAACAACATTAGAAGTGATAGGTGATAAAAACCCACGAATTTTGCATAAAAACACTTTGTTAACCCCCCCCCCCCCCCCCCCACACTTAAATCAAACATTGTCCTCAATGTTTCAAACATATGGGCACACATAAACAAACAAACAACTAACAAATAAGACACGAATTGCAAAGTAAAATCAATAAAGAGTAGAGTTTAGGAACATAAACACCTGGTTATAATGCCGGATCGTCCAAAGGCTCTTTATTGAATGCATGGGTTGCCTCCCAAGAAGCGCTTGCTTTAATGTCTTCCAGCCGGACGCATCTTCCTTCTAATATTTAATGGGGCCCACGGCAAGCAAGGATGTGTTATCCTTAAATGGAAGGGGATAGTGATCCTTCCTGATCTTGGCGTTTCGTTTCCTTGGATCAACTTGAACTTTCCCACCACCTTTGATTCGACGAGGTCCCTTCACCAAAGAGGGTAACAACCTATTAGTTGAAATGGGAATTGAAATTGGGATTGGAGACTTACCCATGTACTGCATTGAAGTGGCAGATTTGTCAAGAATTGCACAATGGTTGCTTTCGGCCAGATTGGGCTTTTTGAGGGGTGTGGCCGAATTTCCTACTCCAATTCCTTCTTCTTTGGTGGTTCGAAATCCATTCTTCTTGATTTGTGATGAACATTCCTTCCTTATATCTTTAATTACATTAATAGCACAACAAGAACGAACATCATTAGTATGCTCAACTGATTCAGAAATTTTAAAATTAATCATATCACCACCAAACTGCATCGTTACTGCTCCCTTAGCCACATCAATCTTCGTGTTGGCTGTTTTCATGAAAGGCCGTCCAAGTAAGAGTGGCGGTGAAGGAGAGTGGGCGGTTTCCTCCATGTCAAGCACATAAAAATCTGCAGGAAAAATCAAATGGTCTACCTGCACCAAAACATCCTCCAAAACTCCTTTTGGATATGCATTAGACCTATCGGCTAATTGAATAACAACACCATCCTTTTTGAGCTCTCCTAGATTCATAGATGCATAAACAGAATACGACATGACATTAATTGATGCACCTAAATCTAGCATAGCATGTTCAAATTTAGCATTTCCAATAACACAAGGAATCGTAAAACTACCCGGATCTTTGCATTTAGGTGGTAGTTTTCTTTGTAAGATCGCAGAAACATTCTCACTTACCTGGACTGATGTGATAAAAGTTAAGCACTCAAATTAAACCCTCTTGTTGTCAATTGTAGTAAGTATGCAAGTAGGGATCGTTCTGACCGGGGATTAGGAGGGATTGCTAATCGACTCTAAAAATACAAAAACAAAGTTAAAAACGTTTGGAAAGGTTTACAAGACTCAAAACAAGTTAAAAACACTTAAAACGGTTTAAAAACACTTTAAAGACAGATTTAGAACACTAGGAATGGTTTTGGACGAAAATTGGTTTTAGGTTGACTCAAAATACTTGAAAACACAAGGAAAACAGGTTTTAGACACTTAAAAACAAGTAAGTAAATGGGGGGTTTTGAGTTGGACGAATTTGAAAATAAAACAAAGACTTTGTAAAGTAAAACAGATTTTGAACACTTTAAAACAAGAAAGTAAAAGGGAGGTTTTGGTTTGAACGAATTTGAAAATAAAACAAAGACTTTGTAAAGTAAAACAGATTTTGAAAACTTTGATGGGGGATGGGCTAGCTAGAGGGTCCTTCTCCACACATGACACACTTGTACATAAATCGATTTCCAATTGCTTTTCAATGAACCAAGAACCTCAACACCCCAGATTAACCGTGATGCACTAATTAACCCTCAGATTTTCCTTATGTCATTGAATTGGATGATGCATACGACAACCCAAATTATTCTCCAACGGTTCCCTACATGATGCATAGAAGAGATACAATTAGAGATCATTAAGCTCCATGAAAATCATAAGTGTTGACAAGGCATTCGTAACTATGATGCATGATACGTTTGCCAGGAATCCAATTAACGCGATTGTGACAAGCAACCTTCACTACTTGTGAATGTAAGTTCATAACGATTAGGTGAAACTCCCTTACATTCTAGCATCAAATTCCTGCATGAAAACTAAGTATGCATCCTCAATCAACATACAAGAACAAGTTATGAATAAAACAGTTAATTGAATTGCATTCACGATTCATCAAGCCACAATTGGAAGAAATCAATTCATATCTCAAGCATGTTCATGGCTTCGAATTCCCCCCTAGCTAAGTAGGGGTTTAGCCACTCATAGTCACAACAAGATTAAAGAATAATGAAGTAAACATTGAAATTAAGAACGAAGTACACCTAGAATGCTCCAATCTGCAAGCTTGAAACGTCCAAGGCTCCTTCCTCTCCACCTTGCTGCGGCACAAAGAGTCTAAGATGGGTATGGATGTGTTTGGATGAAGGGATGTGAGTTTTTGGGAGTGAAAGGCTGCGGCAAAGAGAGATTTTGGGCTGAAAGTGTGTGAATGATTGAATTGTTGAGTGAATGAATGAGTTTGGTGCGGCAATAGGTAGTATTTATAGAGGAAAGGCTTAGGCACAGCTGGGATTTATTTAGGTAACAAAAACTAAACCAAAACCTTAAGGGAAATAGGATTTAAAGTCAAGAACCTAAGGGATTTAGGACATAAGGTGCGGTTGGAATAGAAACAAAAGGGGAAAGGTGAAATCCTATGCGGCAAGGATAAGGAAAGAAAGGGAAAGGTCTTTTAATGCAAGGAAAATTGTGTCCTTGCTGTTTTAGGTAGGGTTGTGTCCTAATTTGAAAGGGGGAAAGGTATCTTGAGCGGCAAGAAAGGAAGGTTGAAGAGGAGTGTGCGGCATTGACTTAAAAGGGCAAGGAATTGTGTTTCCTTGCACGGCAAGGAATGTGGAGCTAAGGAACATGTGCAGCAACCTTCTTGAGCAAGGAAGTAGGAGTCCTTAATTGTCTAGGATTCCCTCTTTGTATTTAAAGCCTTGATAAAATAGGATTAAGAGAGTCAAAGGTCAAAGTAAGGAAACTTTGACTTAGTCAACCCTTCTTCTTCTTGGATTCCTTTTCCTTCTTTGACTTGAATTAATTTTTCCTCTTCTCTTAGCTGATTCCTAGCATGCCTTGGTCTTCAATTTCGTCCATCTACATTGCTCCAAGCATATGCTATCCAAAACATGCCCAAAAATGCTCCAAAAGACTCCAAAATGCACTTTCTTGATACTTTACCCCTTGGGACCTACAAACATACGAAAATAGCTTAAAATACTAAATAAATACGAATAATCAACATAAATGCATGAGAACAAGCTAACTAAATCGCATAAATATGCTCATATCATGGACCACTTCTTTTTCCCAAATCTGTTTCCTTGTTGTACAAAGCTTCTTCAAAAACTTGGCATACTTGGGAATTTGCTTAATTGCATCAAGGAGCGGGATATTGACATGCACCTTTCTAAACGTCTCTAGAACGTCTTGTTCCTCCTCTTCGCTCTTTGATTGCATAAATCTGCTAGGAAAGGGCACATTTAGTGGAATAGAACTAGAAAAATTCGAATTTAGACTTACCTTGGTGGTTTGGGACGGCCTAGGTGGTGTAGGTGGCTGCGGCAAGGGTTGTGCATCCCTTGCCGTGGCTTTGTTTCCTTCCTCTTCCTCGAGCAACAGCTTTTCGTCTTCCTTTCGGGCAGATTTGGATGGTTGTGGATTGGTTCCAACTTCTTTGCCACTTCTTAACGTAATGGCCTTGACGGTTTCAAAGCCTCCTTTGGGATTCACAACGGTTGAACTAGGAAGTTTGCCTTGTTCTCTAAACTGCCCTAGGAACTCTGAAATCTGCCCCATTTGTTTCTCCAATTCATTGACCTTTCGGGCTTGATTTTGCACTTCTTTGGCGTAATTATGCATGTCTTTGGCTTGATTTTCCTGTCCTTGCACCAAAGTAGTTAGTAATTGAATGACTTGAGCATTATCAAAAGCCGAACCTGAGTTATTTTGGGCAGATTGTTGTTGGGATTGCATTGGTGCATATGGCGTTTGAAACATTCCAGGGGGTGGTGGCCGAAATCCCCCTTGTTGTGCAGGTTGTTGGGGCTCTCTCCACTTCATGTTAGGGTGCTCTCTCCATCCGGGGTTGTATGTGTTCGAGTATGGTTCATTCCTTTGCTGATTTTGGCCTTGAAAACCTATGGCATTGGCACATTCCCATCCTCCGTTCTCAATCAATTGTGGACATTGATCATTGGGATGCCCTTGCATAGAGCACACGCCACACACACTTGGATTGTTTCCTTGTATTTTGCATCCTTCCATAAACTGCGACAACATAGTAGTAAGGTTAGTTATTTGAGATTGTAAATCGGAATTGGAACTTACCTCATGTACTTGCTGCCGTGGGGTATCTCTTTGGCCAACTCCCTCATATTGTTGTGCGTTCAAGGCTCGGTTTGAAATTAGGATCTTGGCAGCCACCGGTGTTTTGTCAACCAAAGCACCCCCTGCCGAGGCATCTAGCATTTGTCTTTCAATAGGAAGGAGTCCCTCGTAAAAGTATTGTATTAGAAGCTCTTCCGTCATTTGGTGTTGTGGACAAGATGCAACTAGGGCCTTGAAACGCTCATAATATGCCGGAAAGGATTCTCCTTGGTTTTGTTGTATGCCACTGATTTTCTTCCTTAAAAGAATGACACGTGATGTAGGGAAGAATTTCTCTAAAAACGCACGCTTCATACTTTCCCAAGAAGTGACGGTTCCGGGTGCCAATTCATATAGCCAATCTTTAGCCTTGTCCAAAAGAGAGAATGGAAAGGCTTTCATCTTTAGAATACTCCCATCGACATTAATGGGTGTCATACTCGAACATACCACTTCAAACTCCTTAAGATGCTTGTTTGGATCTTCCATGGACAGCCCATGGTATTTGGGAATGTGATGCAACAAGCTTGACTTCAATTCGAACTCATCGGTCTTACCTTGGGCAGCCACGGGGTATTGAATGCAAAGAGGTGCGGCATTGGCCAACCCTGAGGCTGAAAGTTCTTTGATTGTACGATTGTCCGCTTCCATGGCTTGTTCTTCTTCTTCCTCTTCCTCTTCTTCAAATTCAGATTCGGCCTCTGAACTTGAACTAGGTGGGTTTGGTTCTGGTTGCTTCCTCTTCTTTCTCAACGTTCGTTCGAAATCGTCGTCAAAATCCAAGGTGTTTGTACGAATAGGTTGAGAACTACGAGTCATAAACTTAGTACCTGAAACAAGAAAACAAAACAAAATAAGAATACTAACTAAAACTTACGAAACAAACAAGGGATTAGCAAATTTGCTAATCCCCGGCAACGGCGCCAAAATTTGATGTGAAAATTACTTAACACGCAAATTAAACCCTCTTGTTGTCAATTGTAGTATGTATGCAAGTAGGGATCGTTCTGGACCGGGGATTAGGAGGGATTGCTAATCGACTCTAAATTGATTTAAAAACACAAAAACAAAGTTAAAAACGTTTGTATAGACTCAAGGGACTCAAAACAAGTTAAAAACACTTAAAACGGCTTAAAAACACTTTGTGGACAGATTCTAGACGCTAGGGATGGTTTTGGACGAAAATTGGTTTTAGTTTGACTCAAAACACTTGAAAACACAAAGAAAACAGATTTTAGACACTTTAAAACAAGAAAGTAAAAGGGGGGTTTTGGTTTGGACGAATTTGAAAATAAAACAAAGACTTTGTAAAGTAAACAAGTTTGAAAACGAATTTGAAAACTTTGATGGTTGATGGGCTAGCTAGAGGGTCCTTCTCCACACATGACACATATGCAACACAAATCAACTTCCAGTTATTATCTTTTTAAATTATGAATGACAACGCCCCAGATTAACCGTGAATTGCACTAATTAACCTTCAGATTTTCCTAAGTTCATTGAATTAGATAGAATACGTATCCAACCAAATTATCCTTATTGATGATAGCATACTCAAAGGCCATTAAGTTCGTTGAAAACCATAAGCATTGACGAGGAAAATATGACAACATATATGTTTTCCCAGAATTTAACTTAACACGATTGTGACTAGCAACCTTTACTACTTATGAATACAAGTTCATAATATGCAATTCCCTTATATTCTAGCATCAAATTCATGCATGCAAACTAAGTTGGCCACCTTAACCCACATACAAGAATAAGTTTTGAATCAAACAGTTAAGCAAATTACATTCATAACTTATGAAATAATAACTGGATAATCAATTCATGTCACATATATAATCATGGCTTTGAAATCGCCCCTAGCTAAAACGAGTTTAGCCTCTCATGTTCACAATTACACACAAGCAAATTGAATTAAACATTGAAGTATAAGGATAGAAAACACCTAGAAGTATGGATGTAGCCACGGTTCTTAGTCCTTCCTCCTTGCAATTGCAGCACTTGAGGCTTTGTGAATGAGTGTATTGTGATGAGAGAGGTGTATGTCGAATGGGGGGTTGTTTTGTGATGTGAGGGTGGTGAATGAATGAGCTGCACCTATGTATTTATAGGGCTGAAAAGGCACGATTTCAAGGTAGTTTTGGAGAGGGATTTAGGACTCCAAATCCACAAAGAACAAGGTTAAATTCGAGCACAATCCAAGGGGGAAAAGGATGGTTCCTTGCAGCAGGTATTTGGGCTTCTAGAAGATGATATGTGTGGCACCTTTGTAGGAATAGGATAAGGATTCTAGAAATCTGATTTCTAGGTGTTTAAATGTAATTAGGAGTCCTCTTTGTAGCTGGTTTTAAGGTAGAATAGGATTAGGATAAGGTTAGGATAAGATAAGGTAGTTTGGATAAGATAAGATAAGGTTTTGGATAATGTTTGAGATAATGTTCCATATTTCTTGCTCTTCTCTTATATTCTAGAACTTGAACTTGTTTCTTCCTTCTTCTTAGCTGATTCCTAGCCTTTAAATCCTCAAATTCGTCCATCCTTCATGCTTGAATCATAAGCTATCCATCCTTGGTCCAAAATAGCTCCAAAACACTCCAAATTGGCTCTTTTTGCACACTTTGTCATTAGGCCCTGAAATTGCACGAAAATGGTTTAAAACACTATAATTAACAATATTAAGCTAAGTAAATGCAAGAAAACAAGCTAACTAAGTCGCATAAATATGCTCCTATCAACCTTCCAACCCAATGATGAGGATTTGGTTTTTAATTGCATGACTGTTAAGGAAAGTTGTAAACATGGATGGAAGTTTGATATACCTTTGGTTTATTCTTGGTTGTCGTTGTTGTTTATGAATTCGCATTTGATTACAAAAAAGAAAAATCAGTTTTTGTAACATGCTTGAAGGAAGGAACCCAAATTAACGCTACAACCCTGTGAGACTTGAGCCTAAACGTTCTTTGGAGAGTTAAAAATCTGTGCATTCATTGTTTTCTAAAGTTGTTGCATGATCTCATTATTCTTTGCTTGGTTACTACTTAGAAGGCGTTTCATCATTTAGTTCCAAATACTAGAACTCATATCCGTTTCATTCAAAGCATGGTATTGAGTGCATAACACATGATCAAGATGAAGTTGTGTAGTGAACCAAGAGCCAAAAAGCCATCCCCCGTGCAAATATGTTTAGGTTTAACCCCATTGAGCCTTGTTTAGCCTATTTCTTTGTTAACCCACATCATCCTCACCTAGCCTAGAATAGGACCATCCATACCCTTGTTCTTGAAGCATGGTGGAGCATAACTTAGAAGGAATTCCTTTTGAGTAATATTATGCAGAAAACAAGTGTGGGGAAGGGATTTTTGTGTGTTTGTGTGCCAAAAGAAAAAAGAAAAAATTCGTATGAAAAAGAAAAGAAAAAAAGAAAAGTTGTGAAAAGAACGAAAAAGAGTGGAAAATATGTGAAAAAAGAGTTCTAAAGTGTTGATTGTTGAAGAAAGGGTCCAAAAAGTTGAATTAGGCCCTAAGTGTTGCATGAATCTTCCCTTGAGTTTAAAAGTTGATTTCTGCATTCTAAAAAGAATTCTAAGTGTCAATTTCATTACTTTGCTTACTATTGCTTAAAGAACGTTTGTTTATCCTTACCTTTCTTTGTTAACCAATACCTTAGCCCCGTTACAACCCTTAACTTCGATCTTGGGTGTTGTGTGTTTCAATTTGTGGAGTTTGGAATTGGTATGAGCATATGGTGTCTCTGGTTCTCGCGTATAAGTAGTAGCATTCCATTCATGAGATCATATCTAAACATGCTTAATAACTCCAGAAAATGCTTTATTTGCTATAAACATATGTGAGTGTTCGTTTACATTTTTATATCAATCTTCTCACATATAACTAGTGTAGGGTGTGTAGTCAGAAAATTTGTGTGAAAAAAAGAGTGTATCTTGTAAGGAATTGGGTGAATTCTCTAAGGCATGTTACTACATTCAAATCATTGTTTTAATTGATTAAATGCAAGCTAGCAAATGATGATTGTGATTAAGTATGTGCTCGGGCGTAAGGATGACTAAAATCTATGTGAATGATGATCTTTGGCATGTCATGTGCGTTGGAAATCCCTGAGGCAATGTTGGAAGGTTTAGAGTTTGTTTTGTTTACTTTGTTTTGTTTTGTTTTGTTTAGTTTTGCTCGAGGACTAGCAAAAGCTAAGTGTGGGGGTATTTGATAGGAGCATATTTATGCGACTTTGTTAGCTTGTTCTTGTGCATTTACGTTGTGTTTCCTTAGTTATTTTAGTGTTTAAAGTCATTTTCGTGCAATTTCAGGTTCTAAGGGCAAAGTATGCAAGAAAGTGCATTTTGGAGCATTTTTGGGCATGGAATGGATAGCTTATGAATGGAGCAAGGTGGATGGACGAAATTGAAGATCAAAAGAGCCTAGAAGGATGTTAGAAGTCAGTTTGGAAGCATAAAAGACACAAAATCAGCATCTCCTACAAAAGTGGCGTTTTGTCCCCTTTGTGTTCCCTCCTTGTCTCCTTTGGTGCAACAATTCCCCTTGCCATGTTTCCCTATCCTTAAACCAAGTAAAACACTTCCCTTATCCCTTTAGGATCCAGCCACACATCCCACACCACTTACCTTTCCTTGCCGCACAAGTAAACATCTTTCCCTTTTGTTTTAGGACACCTAACCTTTTCCTAAGCCTAGTGCCGCAATTCCCTGACCTTTCCTCTTCCTTGCCGTGCAAGGGAGAGTCCCTATTTCCCATTCCTTGCATTTAAAACACATTCCCTTTTTATTTAAGTCTTTGCCGCACCCCACATTCCCTTTTTCTTCTTAGGATTCTGATTTGTTTACCTTTTCTTGGAGGATTTGGACTTCAATTCTGATTCCAAACTTAATAAATTCGTAGCCCTTCCTTCCCCTATAAATAAAACCCCTTTCTGACCAATTCAACATCCACCCTTTACCATAACTGACCTATAACCATTCCACCATCCATTCACTGATGTGAAAATTACTTGACACACAAATTAAACCCTATTTTTGACAATTGTAGTATATGATGCAAGTAGGGATCGTTCTAGACCGGGGATTAACTAGGGATGCTAATCAACACAATTTAGACTTAAAAACACAAAAACAAACTTAAAAACGTTTAAATAGACTCAAGGGACTCAAAACAGGTTTAAAAGACTCAAAACAGCTTAAAACAACCAAAAAGACTTAATTTAAGACCCAAGAAGTGATTTTGACGAAAATAAGGTAAAACTTGACTCAAAAGACTAAAGAAAACAGGTTTTTGACTCAAATAACAAGATTAGATGAAAAGGGGATTGTTTTGGACGAATTTAAACTTTAAAACAGAAACTTTGTTTAAAACACTTAAGAAAAACGATTTTGATGAATTGAATGGATGATGAGTTTAGTTAGAGGATCCTTCTCCACACATGACATATGCATATGAACCAATTTCCAATTATTATTCCTTTAGACTATGAATGACAACACTCCAAGTTAACCATGTAAGCATAAATTAACCATCAGATTTTCCTTTTCTCATTGAATTGAATGAAACATGCATTACAACCAAATTATCCTTATCAAGTCCCTAACTATGATTGCATGATAGAAAACATATCAAAGGTCATTACGTTCTTTGAAAATCATAAGTGTTGACAAGGCAATTATAACTATGAATGCATGATACTCTCGCCTAGGACTTACTTAACATGATTGTGACTAGCAACCTTTACTACTTGTGAATATAAGTTCATAACGATTAGGTGAAATTCCCTTATACTCTAGCTTCAAGTTAATGCATGCAAATTAAGTGTCGACTCCCAATTAACACACATAAACAAGTTTTAATAACTTAGATAAGCAAATCAAATTCAAGTCTTAAGAAACAATAATTGGATGTAATCAATTCATATATAGCATATAATCATGGCTTCAAATTCACCCCCAACTAAAATAAACTTAGTTCCACATAATTGAAAACCAAATTAAAACAAACATTAAACTAAGGATAGAATACACCTAGAAACGCTCCAAGTATCTTCTTTTCCTTCCTTCCTTGCTGCGGCAGATGGTGTTTGAGGGTGGTGGATGGATGTAGCTGAATTATGGTGAAGGGTGGATGATTTTAAGTGCACAGCAGGTATGTGTATTTATAGGGAGAGAAAGGCACGGTTTCAAGGTGTTTTGGAGAAGGATTTGGCATCCCAAACCACCAAGGAAAGGGTGAAATTCGAGCAGATTTCAGGTAGGAAAAGGAGTGAAAGTAAGTGTGGAATTTGGACTCCAAATCCCTCAGAAATTAGGCCAACTTCAATCACAATCCAAAGGGGAAAAGGATATGTTCTCCCAGCAGGTTTTAGTGCTTCTAGAAGTGAGACACAAGGCTGGGATTTAGGGATAAGGTTTGTGACCATCTAGAAGGACCATAGGCACCAGAAATCATGTTTCTAGAAAGGTTGTTGTGGCATAAACTTAGGGAATCCACTTGGGGTTTGGTTGCACGTTTTTAGACTTCTACAACCACAGATTTAGGTGATACAATCTGATAAGAACCCCCTTTTGTGGCTGAAAATATGGAAAGATAAGGTGAGGATGAGATAAGGTAGTTTGGATAAGATAAGGTTTTGGATAATGTTTGAGATAATGCTCCATATTTCTTGCTAACTTCTTATCTTCTTATCTTGACTTTATTTTCCCCATCTCTTTAGCTGATTCCTAGCCTTTAATTCTTCAAATTCGTCCATCCTTCTAGCTTGAATCATAAGCTATCCATCCTTGGCCCAAAATAGCTCCAAAACACTCCAAATTGGCTCTTTTTGTACACTTTGTCATTAGGCCCTGAAATTGCACGAAAATGGCTTAAAACTCTATAATTAACATAATTAAGCTAAGTAAATGCAAGAAAACAAGCTAACTAAATCGCATAAATATGCTCCTATCATTCACTGCCAAACACATCATTCACTCATCCATACATTCCCACAAACACTTTCAGCCATCCCAAGTCCCTTGCCGCACCTACCTTACCACCCTTGACCCCAAAACACATCTCATACATCCCTCAGCCACTTGTGCCGCAGCAAAGGAAAAGAAGGAAGGCCTTGGACGTGTTTGCTCTTCAAGCTTTGGATCATTGGAGCATTCTAGGTGTAATTCTTTCTTTGTTTTCAATGTTTAAGTTAAATTCCTTTTGTTTTGCTGTGAACATGAGTGGCTAGACCCCTTTTTGGCTAGGGGTGATTTCAAAGCCATGATTATGGGTGCAATATGAGTTGATAAATTCCAGTTATGAATTCTTGAATCGTGAATGTAATTGGCTTAACTGTTTGATTGATAACTTGTTCTTGTGTGTCGATTAAGGTGGCCAACTTAGTTTGCATGCTTGAACTCGATGCTAGAATATAAGGGAGTTTCACATAATCGTTACAAACTTATATTCATATGTAGTGAAGGTCGCTGGTCACGATCGCGTTAAGTTTAATTCCTAGCATGAGTGACATGATGTCATTGTTGCAAGTGCTTTGTCAATGCTTATGATTTTCATTGAACGTAATGATCTTTGATTGTATCTTTATTATGATGTCATGTAGGGAACTTTCGAAGAGTGCTTTGGGTTGTCGAATGATGTCATCCAATCCAATAACACAAGGAAAATCTGAGGGTTAATTAGTGATGTCACGGTTAATTTGAGGCATTGTCATTCGTGATTCAATGAAGAAGTAACTGGGAATCGATTCGTTTGCATACATGTCATGTGTGGAGAAAGAGCCTCTAGCTAGCCCATCACCCATCAAAGTTTTCAAATTCGTTTTCAAATCCGTTTTTACAAACTCTTTGTTTTACTTTCAAATTCGTCCAAATCAAAACCCCCCCTTTTACTTTCTTGTTTTAAAGTGTCGAAAATCTGTTTTCTTTGTGTTTTTAAGTGTTTTGAGTCAAACCAAAACCAATTTTCGTCCAAAACCATCCCTAGTATTTTAAATATGTCCACAAAGTGTTTTTAAGCCGTTTTAAGTGTTTTGAACTTGTTTTGAGTCTTGTGAACCTTTTCAAACGTTTTTAACTTTGTTTTTGTGTTTTTAGAGTCGATTAGCAATCCCTCCTAATCCCCGGTCCAGAACGATCCCTACTTGCGTACTTACTACAATTGACAACAAGAGGGTTTAATTTGTGTGCTTAACTAATATCACATCACCAGTCACGCACACACACACCAAAACCTCATTTCTTTTCATCCCAGCCATCCATTTATTTCTTCATTAAATCTGGGCCGTCCACTTACATAAAAGAAATTCCATATTTTCTGAAAATAATAAAATTACTCAAACTTCAAACTTTAATATCTTTTTCGTTATAGCTCCAAATCACGAATCGTCTGCGCCCACGCGTCCGTAGTGACGAGTACTTCGAGGTTATGCCAAGAAAACAATTCTTAGATGGCACGACACAACGATTAACCTCGAACAACGCACGTGCCTCAAAGGACATTTTTGTAAAATCCTTTATTGAAACTTTAAAAACTCTTAAATTCAGGGACGGGCTGTCACAATCTACCCCCCTTAATGAATTTCGTCCTCGAAATTTCAAACAACAACATACATCACTGAAACTAAAAAAAAAAAAAAGCAAGCGAGGACACATATCTTTAATCCGATCCTCAGTCTCCCAAGTGGCATCTTCCACTGAATGGTTCCTTCACAGAACCTTTACCATACTAATAGTCTTGTTTCTCAGCACTTGGTTCTTCCAATCCAAAATCGTCACTGGTTCTTCCTCGTATGTCAAATCTGGACTAATCTCAAGTTGTTGAGGAAGTATCACTTGTGAAGGGTCTGAAACATAATGTCGAAGCATAGAGAAATGAAACACATTATGCACTCTGGCCAATTCTGAAGGCAACTCAAGCCTATAAGCAACCTTACCAACTTGCTCGATAACCTGGTACGGTCCGATGTACCTAGGCGAATCTCACAACACCTTTCCAAGGCGATAACTTCAAAAATACCCAATCACCGATGTCAAACACTCTATCAGTAGCATGTCTAATAATAAGGTTATTCTGTTGATCCTGGGCCGCTTTCACATTAGCTTTAATCACTTAAACACTCTGAGTAGTCTCCTTGCTATCTTAGGGCCCGCCAATGGTCTTTCACCAACTTTAGACCAACGCAAAGGAATACGACAAGCTTTCCCTTAAAGTATCTCAAATGGTGCCATCCCGATGCTAGAATGATAGATGTTAATATAGGCAAACTCCACCAAATCCAACTTAGCTTGCCAATCATCACCAAACTGAAGTACCGAAGCTCTCAACATGTCCTCTAAAGTCTGAATGGTTCTCTCTGACTGACCATCTGTTTGAGGATGATAAGCTGTGCTATAACGTAGTTCTGCACCAAAAGCTTCCTGAAATGCTTTCCAAAATTTAGAAGTCAATCTAGGATCCCAATCCGAGATAATACTCACGGGCACGTCATGGTACTTCACAATCTTGAGTAAGAACAACTCAGCTAGCTTATTCAAAGAATACTTTTCCCTTACTGGAATGAAGTGTGCTGATTTAGTAAGCCGATCTACAATCACCCAAATACCATCATACCCGTTCCGTGTCCGAGGAAGCTTGTACACATAGTCCATAGTGATATTTTCCCATTTCCACTGTGGAACGGAAAGTGGCTGCATCAAACCAAAAGGCTTCTTGATGTGATATATATTAAGCACTCAAATTAAACCCTCTTGTTGTCAATTGTAGTAAGTATGCAAGTAGGGATCGTTCTGGACCGGGGATTAGGAGGGATTGCTAATCGACTTTAAAAACACAAAAACAAAGTTAAAAACGTTTGGAAAGGTTTACAAGACTCAAAACAAGTTAAAAATACTTAAAACGGTTTAAAAACACTTTAAAGACAGATTTAAAACACTAGGGAAGGTTTTGGACGAAAATTGGTTTTAGGTTGACTCAAAACACTTGAAAACACAAAGAAAACAGATTTTGGACACTTTAAAACAAGAAAGTAAAAGGGGGGTTTTAGTTTGAACGAATTTGAAAGTAAATTAAAGACTTTGTAAAGTAAAACAGATTTGAAAACGAATTTGAAAACTTTGATGGGTGATGGGCTAGCTAGAGGGTCCTTCTCCACACATGACACACTTGTACATAAATCGATCTCCAATTGCTTTTCAATGAACCATGAATCTCAACACCCCAGATTAACCGTACGTGCACAAATTAACCCTCAGATTTTCCTTATGTCATTGAATCGGAAGAAGAGCATACAACAACCCAAATTATTCTCCAACGGTCCCCTACATGAGTGCATAGAAGAGATACAGTTAGAGATCATTAAGTTCCATGAAAATCATAAGTGTTGACGAGGCATTCGTAACTATGAGAGCATGATACGTTTGCCAAGAATCCAATTAACGCGATTGTGACAAGCAACCTTCACTACTTGTGAATGTAAGTTCATAACGATTAGGTGAAACTCCCTTACATTCTAGCATCAAATTCCTGCATGAAAACTAAGTATGCATCCTCAATCAACATACAAGAACAAGTTATGAATAAAACAGTTAATTGAATTGCATTCACGATTCATCAAGTCGCAATTGGAAGTAATCAATTCATATCTCAAGCATGTTCATGGTTTCGAATTCCCCCCTAGCTAAATAGGGGTTTAGCCACTCATAGTCACAACAAGATTAGAGAATAATAAAGTAAACATTGAAATTAAGAACGAAGTACACCTAGAATGCTCCAATCTTCAAGCTTGAAACGTCCAAGGTTCCTTCCTCTCCACCTTGCTGCGGCACAAAGAGTCTAAGATGGGTATGGATGTGTTTGGATGAAGGGATGGACGTTTTTGGGAGTGAAAGGCTGCGGCAAAGAGAGATTTTGGGCTGAAAGTGTGTGAATGCTTGAATTGTTGAGTGAATGATTGATAGGTAAGTGAATGGATGGTGGAAATGGTGTGTTTAGGGTGCTGCAAAGGTCCATATATATAGGGAATAGGTAAGGCACGGTTTGGGATTTATTTAGGAAACTTATTTACTCCAAAACCTTAGGGGAAAAGAAGAATTAAAATCAGAACCTAAGGGGAAAAGGTAAGGGACTTGCGGCAAAGAGGAAAGAAAAAGGGAAAGGTGCAGCTTTGTCCTAGAAGGCAAGGGATTGTGTCTTTCTTGTGAAGCAAGGAAGGAAAGGTGGTGTGGGATGTGTGGCTGGATCCTAAAGGGATAAGGGAAGTGTTTTACTTGGTTTAAGGATAGGGAAACATGGCAAGGGGAATTGTTGCACCAAAGGAGACAAGGAGGGAACACAAAGGGGACAAAACGCCACTTTTGTAGGAGATGCTGATTTTGTGTCTTTTATGCTTCCAAACTGACTTCTAACATCCTTCTAGGCTCTTTTGATCTTCAATTTCGTCCATCCACCTTGCTCCATTCATAAGCTATCCATTCCATGCCCAAAACAGCTCAAAAATGCTCCAAAATGCACTTTCTTGATACTTTACCCCTTGGGACCTACAAACATACGAAAATAGCTTAAAATACTAAATTAAATACAAATAACTAACATAAATGCACGAGAACAAGCCAACTAATTCGCATAAATATGCTCATATCAAATTCCCCCACACTTAGCTTTTGCTAGTCCTCGAGCAAAACGAAACAAAACAAAACAAAATAAAGTAAACAAAACAAAACACAATCTAAACCTTCCAACGTTTTCCTCAGGGATTTCCAACACACATGACATATCAAAGATCATCATTCACATAGATTTTAGTCATCCTTACGCTCAAGCACATACTTAATCACAGTCGTCACTTATTAGCTCGCATTTAATCAATTAAAACAATGATTTGAATGTAGTAACATGCCTTAGAGAATTCACCCAATTCCTTACAAGATACACTCTTTTTCACACAGATTTTCTGACTCCACACCCTACACTAGTTATATGTGAGAAGATTGATGAAAAAAATGAAAACAAATACTCACATATGTTTATGACAAATAAAGCATTTTCTGGAGTTATTAAGCATGTTTAAATATGATCTCATGAATGGAATGCTACTACTTAGATGCGAGAACCAGTGACACCATACGCTCATACCAATTCCAAACTCCACAAATTGAAACACATAACACACAAGATTGAAGTTTAAGGGTTGTAATGGGGCTAGGGTGTTGGCTAACAAGGAAAGGTAAGGATAAACAAACGTTCTTTAGGCAATAGCAAGCAAAGTGATGAAATTGACACTTGGAATTCAATTTATAATGCAGAAATCATCTTTTAAACACAAGGGAAGATTCATGCAACACTTAGGGCCTAATTCAACTTTTTGGACCCTTTCTTCAACAATCAACACTTTAGAGCTCTTTTTCACATAATTTTCAACTCTTTTTCATTCTTTTTACAACTTTTCTTTTTCTCTTCTTTTTTTCATACGAATTTTTTTCTTTTCTTGTACTCAAAAACACCAAAAATCTCTTCCCCCACACTTGTTTTCTGCAATATGTTACTCAAAAAGAATTCCCTTTAAGTCATGCTTACTATGCTTCAAGAACAAGGGTATGGATGGTCCTATTCTAGGCTTGGTGAGGTTGATGTGGGTTAACAAAGAAATAGGCTAAACAAGGCTCAACGGGGTTAAACCTAAACACAATGCACGGGGGTGGCTTTTTGGCTCTTGGTTTACTACACAACTTCATCTTGTTCGTGTGTTATGCACTCAATATCATGCTTTGAATGAAACTGATATAAGTTCTAGTATTTGGAACTAAATGATGAAACGCCTTCTAAGTAGTAACCAAGCAAAGAATAATGAGATCATGCAACGACTTTAGAAAACAATGAATGCACAGATTTTTAACTCTCCAAAGAACGTTTAGGCTCAAGTCTCACAGGGTTGTAGCGTTAATTTGGGTTCCTTCCTTCAAGCATGTTACAAAAACTGATTTTTTTCTTTGTAATTATATGTGAATTCATAAACAACAACGACAACCAAGCATAAACCAAAGGTATATCAAACTTCCATCCATGTTTATAACTTTCCTTAACAGTCATGCAATTAAAAACCAAATCCTCATCATTGGGTTGGAAGGTACCCTAAGACACAAACAAACACACAAAAACAACTCTTTTTGGCTTTTTCAAAACAATTTTTCAAATTTTTATGAATTTTTCGGATTTTTATGTCAAAACACACTAAAATGCTTCAAAACACACTAAAAACACATAAAACAGTGAAAAACAACATTGCAAGTGATAGGTGAATAAAACCCACGAAATTCATGCAAAAACAGCTTGTTTACCCCCCCATACTTAAATCAAACATTGTCCTCAATGTTTCAAACATAAACTCACACAAAAGAAAACAAACAAACAACAAATCAAACATGAAATGCAAAGTAAAATCAACAAAGATTAGAGTTTAGGAACATAAACACCTGGTTATAATGCCGGATCATCCAAAAGCTCTTTGTTGAATGCATGGGTTGCCTCCCAAGAAGCGCTTGCTTTAACGTCTTCCAGCCGGACGAAGAACTCCATTTCACTCTCCATTGGAGCCCACGGCATGGAAGGGAATGGCCTTCACGACATACTTCTTAAAACGTCTAGGCATTGAATCCTTGAATGGAAGCGGATAGTGATCCTTTCTGTTTTTGGTGTTTTGCTTCCTTACGTCAAGGTGAACTGTCTCACCACCTTTTGTTCGATTAAGTCCCTGCACCAAAGAAGGTAACACCCTATTAGTCGAAATGGGAATTGATTTTGGAATTGGAGACTTACCCATGTATTGCATTGAAGTGGTAGAGTTGTCAAGAATTGCACAATGGTTGCTCTCGGCTAGATTGGGCTTTTTGAGGGTTGTGACCGAATTTCCTACTCCAATTCCTTCTTCTTTGGTGGGTTGAAATCCATTCTGCTTGATTAGTGATGAACATTCCTGCCTTATTACATTAATAGCACAACAAGAATGAACATCATTAGTATGCTCAACTGATTCAGAAATTTTAAAATTAATCATATCACCACCAAATTGCATCGTTACTGCTCCTTTAGCCACATCAATCTTGGTGTTGGCTGTTTTCATGAAAGGTCGTCCAAGTAAGAGTGGCGGTGATGGAGAGTGGGCGGTTTCCTCCATGTCAAGCACATAAAAATCTGCAGGAAAAATCAAATGGTCTACCTGCACAAAAACATCCTCCAAAACTCCTTTTGGATATGCGTTAGATCTATCGGCCAATTGAATAACAACACCATCCTTTTTGAGCTCCCCTAGATTCATAGATGCATAAACAGAATATGGCATGACATTAATTGATGCACCTAAATCTAGCATAGCATGTTCAAACTTAGTATTTCCAATAACACAAGGAATCGTGAAACTACCCGGATCTTTGCATTTAGGTGGTAGTTTTCTTTGTAAGATCGCAGAAACATTCTCACTTACCTGGACCACTTCTTTCTCCCGAATCCGTTTCCTTGTTGTACAAAGCTTCTTCAAAAACTTGGCATACTTGGGAATTTGCTTAATTGCATCAAGAAGCGGAATATTGACATGCACTTTCCTAAACGTCTCTAGAACATCTTTTTCCTCCTCTTCGTTCTTTGATTGCATAAATCTGCTAGGAAAGGGTACATTGGGTGGAATAGGGTTAGAATTAATCAAATTTGGACCCAACTTACTTGTGTTGGACGTTTTGGGAGGTTTAGGTGCACTAGAAGGCTGCGGCAAGGGTGCATCACCCTTTGCCGTGGCTTCCTCTTGTTCTGCCTTTTCTTGTAACAACTTTTCGTCCTCCTTTTGGGCAGATTTGGACGGGTGGGGGTCAGATCCAACTTCTTTTCCACTTCGCAAGGTGATGGCTTTAACATATTCGAAGCCTCCCTTCGGATTCATATTCGTCGTACTAGGTAGCTTACCTTGTTCTCTACTAAATTGCCCCATGAATTCAGCCATTTGTCCCACTTGTCTCTTCAATTCAGTCACCTCATGGGCTTGATTTTGCACTTCTTTGGCGTAATTTTGCATGTCTTTGGCTTGATTTTGCATTTCTTTGGCGTAATTTTGCATGTCTTTGGCTTGTTTTTCTTGTCCCTGCGTCAAATTTGTTAGTAATTGAATAATTTGAGCATTATCAAAAGACGAACCTGAGGTATTTTGGGCAGGTTGTGGTTGTGGAGGTGCATAGGGCCGTGGGAACCCAGGAGGGTTTGGCCGAAATCCTCCTTGTTGTGAAGGTTGTTGGGCATCTCTCCATTTCATATTAGGGTGGTCTCTCCATCCGGGGTTGTATGTGTTTGAGTATGGATCGTATTGGGTTTGGTTTTGGCCTTGGAATCCAATAGCATTGGCAGATTCCCATCCTCCATTCTCAATCAACTGTGGGCATGTCTCGGATTGGTGACCTTGGATGGAGCACACGCCACAAACTTGATTTTCTTGTGGTTTTGATCCAATTACAACCTGAGACACAAGAGCGGTAAGATTAGCTATTTGTGATTGCATTTCAGAAATTGTACTTACCTCATTCACACTGTGTGGCCGTGAACTTCCCCTCTGTCCAACACCTTCATATTGTTGTGCGTTGAGTGCTCGGTTTGCAATGAGAGTCTTGGCAGCCACCGGCGTTTTGTCAACCAACGCACCACCCGCTGAGGCATCTAGCATTTGGCGTTCAAGGGGAAGGAGTCCTTCGTAGAAGTATTGAATGAGCAGCTCCTCCTTCATTTGATGCTGTGGACATGAAGCAACAAGAGTTTTAAAACGTTCATAATAAGCTGGAAACGATTCACCTTCATTTTGTTCGATGCCACTAATCCGTTTCCTCAAGAGAATGACTCTTGAAGTTGGGAAAAACTTCTCTAAGAACGCTCGTTTCATACTTTCCCAAGTTGTAACCGTCCCGGGCGCTAGTTCATACAACCAATCTTTAGCCTTCTCTAAGAGTGAAAAGGGAAAAGCCTTCATCTTCAAGATGCTGCCATCAACGTTCACTGGGGTCATGCTCGAGCAAACAACTTCAAACTCCTTGAGATGTTTGTTTGGATCCTCCATGGACAGCCCATGGTACTTCGGGATGTGGTGCAATAAGCTGGATTTCAATTCAAACTCCTCTGTCTTCCCTTCAGCTGCCGTGGGGTATTGGATGCATAGGGGCATGGCATTGTCCACACCCGAGGCGGAAAGCTCTTTGATGGTTCGATTATCCGCTGCCATGTCTAGGACCTCTTTCAAAATCTGTGCCGTGGGCTCTAATTCCTTCTCTCCTTCTTGCTCTTCAAGCTCAGGTTCAGGGCTAGGTGGATTAGATGCTTGCTGATTTCTTTGCCTTCTCAAAGTTCTCTCAAAATCGTCGTCAAAGTCTAAGATGTGCTCACGTACTGGTTGAGAACTTCGAGTCATAAACTAGTACCTAAAAACAAGAAAATAAAACAAGGTCAGAAACTAAAACAAACGAAAAAGAAACAAAAAGGAACAACGGGGGATTAGCAAAGTTGCTAATCCCCGGCAACGGCGCCAAAATTTGATGTGATATATATTAAGCACTCAAATTAAACCCTCTTGTTGTCAATTGTAGTAAGTATGCAAGTAGGGATCGTTCTGGACCGGGGATTAGGAGGGATTGCTAATCGACTTTAAAAACACAAAAACAAAGTTAAAAACGTTTGGAAAGGTTTACAAGACTCAAAACAAGTTAAAAATACTTAAAACGGTTTAAAAACACTTTAAAGACAGATTTAAAACACTAGGGAAGGTTTTGGACGAAAATTGGTTTTAGGTTGACTCAAAACACTTGAAAACACAAAGAAAACAGATTTTGGACACTTTAAAACAAGAAAGTAAAAGGGGGGTTTTAGTTTGAACGAATTTGAAAGTAAATTAAAGACTTTGTAAAGTAAAACAGATTTGAAAACGAATTTGAAAACTTTGATGGGTGATGGGCTAGCTAGAGGGTCCTTCTCCACACATGACACACTTGTACATAAATCGATCTCCAATTGCTTTTCAATGAACCATGAATCTCAACACCCCAGATTAACCGTACGTGCACAAATTAACCCTCAGATTTTCCTTATGTCATTGAATCGGAAGAAGAGCATACAACAACCCAAATTATTCTCCAACGGTCCCCTACATGAGTGCATAGAAGAGATACAGTTAGAGATCATTAAGTTCCATGAAAATCATAAGTGTTGACGAGGCATTCGTAACTATGAGAGCATGATACGTTTGCCAAGAATCCAATTAACGCGATTGTGACAAGCAACCTTCACTACTTGTGAATGTAAGTTCATAACGATTAGGTGAAACTCCCTTACATTCTAGCATCAAATTCCTGCATGAAAACTAAGTATGCATCCTCAATCAACATACAAGAACAAGTTATGAATAAAACAGTTAATTGAATTGCATTCACGATTCATCAAGTCGCAATTGGAAGTAATCAATTCATATCTCAAGCATGTTCATGGTTTCGAATTCCCCCCTAGCTAAATAGGGGTTTAGCCACTCATAGTCACAACAAGATTAGAGAATAATAAAGTAAACATTGAAATTAAGAACGAAGTACACCTAGAATGCTCCAATCTTCAAGCTTGAAACGTCCAAGGTTCCTTCCTCTCCACCTTGCTGCGGCACAAAGAGTCTAAGATGGGTATGGATGTGTTTGGATGAAGGGATGGACGTTTTTGGGAGTGAAAGGCTGCGGCAAAGAGAGATTTTGGGCTGAAAGTGTGTGAATGCTTGAATTGTTGAGTGAATGATTGATAGGTAAGTGAATGGATGGTGGAAATGGTGTGTTTAGGGTGCTGCAAAGGTCCATATATATAGGGAATAGGTAAGGCACGGTTTGGGATTTATTTAGGAAACTTATTTACTCCAAAACCTTAGGGGAAAAGAAGAATTAAAATCAGAACCTAAGGGGAAAAGGTAAGGGACTTGCGGCAAAGAGGAAAGAAAAAGGGAAAGGTGCAGCTTTGTCCTAGAAGGCAAGGGATTGTGTCTTTCTTGTGAAGCAAGGAAGGAAAGGTGGTGTGGGATGTGTGGCTGGATCCTAAAGGGATAAGGGAAGTGTTTTACTTGGTTTAAGGATAGGGAAACATGGCAAGGGGAATTGTTGCACCAAAGGAGACAAGGAGGGAACACAAAGGGGACAAAACGCCACTTTTGTAGGAGATGCTGATTTTGTGTCTTTTATGCTTCCAAACTGACTTCTAACATCCTTCTAGGCTCTTTTGATCTTCAATTTCGTCCATCCACCTTGCTCCATTCATAAGCTATCCATTCCATGCCCAAAACAGCTCAAAAATGCTCCAAAATGCACTTTCTTGATACTTTACCCCTTGGGACCTACAAACATACGAAAATAGCTTAAAATACTAAATTAAATACAAATAACTAACATAAATGCACGAGAACAAGCCAACTAATTCGCATAAATATGCTCATATCACTTCTTTCTTCCTAGTTTGACTTGCTGACGACTGATATACCTACTCACATATTCAACAATTTCCCTTTTCATACCTGGCCAATAATAAAGTGGTCAAATGGTATAATACATTTTAGCACCTCCAGGATGCGTTGCATAAGTGATAGGAGCATATTTAGGCGACTTAGTTGGCTTGTCCTTGTGCATTTACGTTGTTATTTCTTAGCTATTTTAGACTTTTAAGCCATTTTCGTGTGTTTTCAGGTTTCAAGGGTCAATAAGGCAAAAAGGTGCATTTTGGGGCCTTTTGGAGCACTTTTGGGCCAAGTTTGGATAGCATGTGCTTGGAGCAAAGGGAATGGACGAAAGTGAAGATCAAATGAGCCTAGGATTGAAGGAAGAAGGAAGAGTCGAGAATTGGAAACCAAGTTTCTATTCTTGAAGGTTCCCAATTGTGCAAGTTTCCATTTGTGAAGGTTTCCATTTTTGGGGTTTCCAAATTATGTTTGGTTGCCTAATTACATGTTCTAGAAGCCTTGGACATTCCCTCTCATCCCAGCCGCACCTTGCCCTCTTCTCATACACCCTAGCCGCACCAAATTCAGCAAGGAAACCTTGTTCCTTGCCTTGCAAGGCATTCTAGAAGCCCAATCTTCTTAAACCCTAATCTGCCGCACCCTTGGGCCTTTTCCCATTCAAATTCTGATTATTTTTGGCCTTTTCCTGATGGGTTTGGATTCTAGAAGGCCTAATCTGATTTGCTAGGGTTTTGAGGGCCTATAAATATTTGTTTTCAGCCGCACCCTTCCATCATTCGCCCCCCATATTCCTAATTCACGCCAGAAATTCATCCCCCCTCTCAGCCGCACCCATCCTTCACCATTCTCCATATTTTCTGACCAAAAACACATCCAGCCGCACCACCCATCCACCCTAAACACCACCACACCATCTTCCACCATTCTACACCATTCAAAACCCCCTAAACCTACCTGCAAGTTTTGTGCCGCAGCAAGTAGGAAGGAGGATGTCCATAGGCATGCTTGCTGTTCAAGATTGGATCGTTTGAGCGTCTAGGTGTCTTCTTTCTTTTGTTCTCAATGTCTAAATTTGTTTGTCTTTGTTCTGTGAGTATGAGAACTTAAACCCCCCTTGGCTAGGGGGGGATTCGTAACCATGTTTATGCTTGCTATATGATCTGATTACATTTAATTGTGTTTCATAAGTTGTGAATTCAATTTACTTATCTTCATGAATTGTAACTGATTTGTGTATGTTGGTTGATGATAGGAGCATATTTAGGCGACTTAGTTGGCTTGTCCTTGTGCATTTACATTGTTATTTCTTAGCTATTTTAGACTTTAAAGCCATTTTCGTGTGTTTTCAGGTTTCAAGGGTCAATAAGGCAAAAAGATGCATTTTGGGGCCTTTTGGAGCACTTTTGGGCCAAGTTTGGATAGCATGTGCTTGGAGCAAAGGGAATGGACGAAATTGAAGATCAAATGAGCCTAGGATTGAAGGAAGAAGGAAGAGTCGAGAATTGGAAACCAAGTTTCTATTCTTGAAAGTTACCAATTGTGCAAGTTTCCATTTTTGGGGTTTCCAAATTATGTTGGTTGCCTAATTACATGTCCTAGCCGCACCTTGGACCTTCTCATACACCCTAGCCGCACCTAATTCAGCAAGGAGGCCTTGTTCCTTGCCTTGCAAGGCATTCTAGAAGCCTAATTCCCCTAAACCCTAATCTGCCGCACCCCTTGGGCTTTTCCCCATCAAATTCTGATTAGTTTTGGCCTTTTCCTGATGGGTTTGGGTTCTAAAAGGCCTAATCTGACTTGCTAGGGTTTTGGGAGCCTATATATAGGTGTTATAAACCCTTGCCGCAGATCATTCATCTCCATATTTCTCAATTTCGTCAGAAATCATTCTCCCTATTCCAGCCGCACCATCCTTCACCATTCTCCATATTTTCCCCTCCAAAACACATCCAGCCGCACCACCCATCATCCCTAAACACCACCACACCATCTTCCACCATTCTACACTGTTCAAAACCCCCTAAACATACCTGCAAGTGTTGTGCCGCAGCAAGGAGGAGGAAGGAGGATGTCCATAGGCGTGCTTGCTGTTCAAGATTGGATCGTTTGAGCGTCTAGGTGTTTCCTTTCTTTTATTTTCCATGTCTAAATTTGTTTATCTTTGCTCTGCGAGTATGAGAACTTAAACCCCCCTTGGCTAGGGGGGGATTCGAAACCATGTTTATGCTTGCTATATGATCTGATTACATTTAATTGTGTTTCATAAGTTGTGAATTCAATTTACTTATCTTCATGAATTTAGACAGATTTGTGTATGTTGGTTGAGAGTGCACGCTTAATTTTCATGCATAAATTGAATGCTAGGATATAAGGGAGTTTCACCTAATCGTTACGAACTTATATTCACAGGTAGTAAAGGTTGTTGATCACAATCGCGTTAAGTAAATTCTTGGCATAAGTTTCATGCAATTCATAGTAACAAGTGCCTCGTCAATGCTTATGGTTTTCATAAAACTTAATGATTTCTGCTTGTATCTCTATTATGCAATTCATGTAGGGAACTTGTGGGGAATGCTTTGGGTTGTTGTATGCAATCATCCAATTCAATAACTTAAGGGAAATCTGAGGGTTAATTAGTGCAATTCACAGTTAATTTGGGGCATTGAGAATGCATGGCAATTGAAACGTAATTGGAAATCATTTTGTATGCAAGTGTGACATGTGTGGAGAAGAACCCCTTAGCTAGCTTTCCATCCATTCACTTTAATCAAATTCGTTTTAAAATCTGTTTAGTTTACAAAGTTCTTGTTTTGTTTTCAAATTCGTCAAAACCAAACCCCCTTTATGTTAAAGTGTCATTTTAGTTAGAAATCCATTTAGTTTGTGTCTTTTAAGTGTCTTGAGTCAAGTTAAAACCAATTTTCGTCCAAATTATCCCTTAGTGTCAAAACTGCCTAGATTGTGTTTTTAAGGCAGTTTTGAGTGTTTCTGTGCTGTTTTGAGTCTTTTGGTTTGTTTTAGTGTTTTAAACTTTAGTTTTGCATTCTTTGAGTCTAGTTTAGTGTCTTTAACTTTGTTTTTATGTTTTAGAGTTGATGTGAAAATTACTTAACACGCAAATTAAACCCTATTTATGACAATTGTAGTATATGATGCAAGTAGGGATCGTTCTAGGCCGGGGATTAACTAGGGATGCTAATCAACACAAATTAGATTTAAAAACACAAAAACAAACTTGAAAACGTTTAAATAGACTCAAGGGACTCAAAACAGGTTTAAAAGACTCAAAACAGCTTAAAACAACCAAAAAGACTCAATTTAAGACCCAAGAAGTGATTTTGACGAAAATAAGGTAAAACTTGACTCAAAAGACTAAAGAAAACAGGTTTTTGACTCAAATAACAAGATTAGATGAAAAGGGGATTGTTTTGGACGAATTTAAACTTTAAAACAGAAACTTTGTTTAAAACACTTAAGAAAAACGATTTTGATGAATTGAATGGATGATGAGTTTAGTTAGAGGATCCTTCTCCACACATGATATATGCACATGAACCAATTTCCAATTATTATTCCTTTAGACTATGAATGACAACACTCCAAGTTAACCATGTAAGCACAAATTAACCATCAGATTTTCCTTTTCTCATTGAATTGAATGAAACATGCATTACAACCAAATTATCCTTATCAAGTTCCTAACTATGATTGCATTATAGAAAACATATCAAAGGTCATTACGTTCTTTGAAAATCATAAGTGTTGACAAGGCAATTATAACTATGAATGCATGAAACTCTTGCCTAGGACTTACTTAACATGATTGTGACTAGCAACCTTTACTACTTGTGAATATAAGTTCATAACGATTAGGTGAAACTCCCTTATACTCTAGCTTCAAGTTAATGCATGCAAATTAAGTGTCGACTCCCAATTAACACACAAAAACAAGTTTTAATAACTTAGTTAAGCAAATCACATTCAAGTCTTAAGAAACAATAATTGGATGTAATCAATTCATATATAGCATATAATCATGGCTTCAAATTCACCCCCAACTAATAGGAAATTTAGCCTCTCATGTTTGCAATTACACAAAAATAACTTAATTTAAACATTGAGATAAAAGAAAGACAACACCTAGAACAATGGGCAGCCAAGGTGCACGGCAAGGTCCTTCTTCCTCCTAGCAATTGCGGCACAAGATGGCTTTTTGAGTGAATGAGGGTGGATGAGTGCTGAATGTAGAGAGAAATCTGAGATGGGTGGTGAGTGAAAAGGGTGCGGCACTTAGGTATTTATAGGGCTGAAAATATATGTCTCAACATGGCTGGAATAGGAGTTATAATGTGTAGGAGTTTTGGATTTAGAATAGGTAGAGAACTTGGACTCCAAAACCACAAAGGAAAAGGGACTTTCAAACATAATCCAAAGAGGAAAGTGACATGTTTTCCAGCAGGTTTTAGGCATCTAGAAGGTAGGAACATGCGGCTGGGATTTAGGAGAAGGAAAAGGCCTTCTAGAAGGGGTTAGGCGCCACTTTTATAGGAGAAGGTTGTGGCAGATTTGTAGGAGAGATTTAAGGGATTTGTTGCATGTTTTTAGGCTTCTAGAACCCCTAAATTTAGGTGATAAAATCTGTTTAGAATCCCCCTCTTTTTGGCTGAAAATAAGGTGGATAAGATAAGGTAAGGATAAGGCAAGATAAGATAAGGTTATGGATAATGCTTCTAGATAATGTTCCTTATTTCTTGCTCTTCTCTTATCTTCTAGAACTTGAACTTGTTTCTTCCTTCTTCCTAGCTGATTCCTTGTCTTTAAATCTCCAAATTCGTCCATCCTTCTTGCTTGACTCATAAGCTATCCATCCTTGACCCAAAATAGCTCCAAATCACTCCAAATTGGCTCTTTTTGCACACTTTGTTATTAAGCCCTGAAATTGCACGAAAATGACTTTAAACACAATAATTAACATAATTAAGCTAAGTAAATGCAAGAAAACAAGCTAACTAAGTCGCATAAATATGCTCCTATCAAGAGTCAGTTTAGAGGTTTTAGCAAGCCCTCCTAATCCCCGGTCCAGAACGATCCCTACTTGCATCTATACTACAATCTACAACAAGAGGGTTTAATTTGAGTGCTTAACTATAATTCACATCAAATTGTGGCGCCGTTGCCGGGGATTAGCAACATTGCTAATCCCTTTTGTTTATTCTCGTTTGTTTTTAGTCTATTTGCTGATTCTTGTTATTTTCTTTGTTTTTCAGGTACTAGTTTATGACTCGAAGTTCCCAAACTATTAGTAAGAACATCTTGGACTTCGACGACGATTTTGAGCGAACTTTGAGAAGGAAAAGAAAGACCCCAGAACCTGATCTACCTAGTTCAAGTTCTGAGGTTGAAGTTGAGGAACAAGAAGAGGCCGAATCTGAGGAGATAGAGGAGGCCGAGTCTGAGGAAGTGATGGCTGCAGATAATCGAACAATCAAGGAGCTTTCTGCTTCGGGATTGGACAATGCCGCACCCCTATGCATCCAATACCCCGCAGCTGCTCAAGGCAAGACCGAGGAGTTCGAGTTGAAGTCAAGCTTGCTGCACCACATTCCCAAGTACCATGGGTTGTCCATGGAGGATCCAAACAAGCATTTGAAAGAGTTCGAAGTGGTGTGTTCAAGCATGACTCCTGTCAACGTCGATGGAAGCATATTGAAGATGAAGGCTTTTCCTTTTTCTCTCTTGGAAAAAGCTAAGGATTGGTTGTATGAGCTAGCCCCCGGAACTGTCACATCTTGGGAGAGCATGAAACGGGCGTTCTTGGAGAAGTTCTTCCCAACTTCTCGAGTCATTCTTTTACGCAAAAGGATTAGTGGAATTGAGCAAAATGAAGGTGAATCTTCTCCTACTTATTATGAACGTTTTAAATCACTTGTTGCTTCATGTCCACAGCACCAAATGAAGGAGGAGCTTCTTCTTCAATATTTCTACGAGGGACTTCTACCAATTGAACGTCAAATGCTAGATGCCTCAGCGGGAGGAGCTTTGGTGGACAAGACACCCATGGCTGCAAAGACTTTGATTGCTAATCGAGCTTTGAATGCCCAACAATACGAAGGCGTTGGACAAAGAGGGCCCCCACGGCAACAACAAATGAATGAGGTAAGTGCTATTTCCGAACTTCAAAATCAAATGGCTAACCTTACTACTCTTCTTTCTCAGGTTGTGGAAGGTCCAAAAGTACAAAGTGTGGCTGCTTGTGGCGTGTGCTCCATGCAAGGACATGTTACGGACAAGTGCCCTCAATTGATTGAGAATGGAGGGTGGGAATCCCTCAATGCCGTGGGGTTTGGGAATCAATACCAACCAAGGAGTGACCCTTTTTCCAATACTTACAATCCCGGTTGGAAAGATCATCCCAATTTCAAATGGCGAGAACCCCATGATATGAAAATTAACTTGACACTCAAATTAAACCCTCTTTTGACAATTGTAGTAAAGTATGTAAGTAGGGATCGTTCTAGACCGGGGATTAGGAGGGATTGCTAAACACTTGAAAACTGACTTAAAAACATAAAAACAAAGTTTAAAACACTAAATTAGACTCAAAGAATGCAAGACTAAACTTTAAAACATTAAAACAAAGCAAAAGACTCAAAACTGCCTTAAAAACACTTTCTGGGCAGTTTTGGACACAAGCACCAAATTGGACGAATTTGGGTTTTAACTTGAATCAAAACACTTAAAAACACTTATCAAAACAGATTCTAACTAATTTAACACTTCAAAATAAAGGGGGATTTGGTTTTGACGAAATTAAAAACAAGACAAACTTTGTAATTAAAACAGATTGTAAAAACGATTTTGGATGAAACTTATGGATGGAAGGCTAGCTAGAGGGTTCTTCTCCACACATGACACACTTGCATACAAACCAATTTTCAGTTGTTCTTTCGATAAGTTATGAAACTCAACACCCCAAGTTAATTAGGTTCGCTTAAATTAACCTTCAAGTTCTCCTTAAGTTAATGAATTGGATGGGACTGCGCATACAACAATTCAAAGCATTCTTCAAAAGTTCCTTACGTGAAAAGCACAATAAAGATACAATCAAAGATCATTAAGCAACATGAGAACTATAAGTGTTGACGAGGCCTTCGTTACTATGATGAGCATGAAACTAATGCCAAGAATTCATTTAACGCGATCGTTTATAAGCGACCTTCACTACTTGTGAAATATAAGGGTGTAACTATTAGGTGAAACTCCCTTATACTCTAGCATCATATTCATGCATGAAAACTAAGCGTGCACTCTCAATCAACATACACAAATAAGTTATCCATCAAGCAGTTAAACGAATTGAACTCATAACTTATGAAATCACAACCAAAGGTAATCAATTCATATTGCAAGTATGTACATGGTTTCGAATCACCCCCTAACTAAGGGGGGTTTAGTTCCTCATACTCACAACACAAAGAATATAAAGTTTAGACATTGAAAACAAAAGAAAGAAAGCACCTAAACGCTCCAGCGATTCAAAGTGAACAGCAAGCACGCCTATGGACTGTCCTCCTTCCTCTTTGCTGCGGCACAAGACTTGTGGACAGGTTTAGGGGGTTATGAATGATGTAGAATGGTGGAAGATGGTGTGGTGGTGTTTAGGGTGGATATATGGTGCGGCAAGGATGTGTTTTGGAGCAGAAAATATGGAGAATGGTGAAGGATGGTGCGGTTTAGAGAGGGGGAGTGATTTCTGGCGTGAATGGTGAATATGGGAGCTGTTTGGAGCTCTATGAAGCTGTCTGAAGTTCCTTTGAATGTATGGGATGGCTGCTACTTAAAGGACTTGCAGCCACAAGGTGTTATGGGCATATTTCTTTTAAATTCTTCCCCCATCCCCTACATATCAGCATGCTCACTCCTTTTATGACACCAACACTCAAAACTATAAGTGGAAGACCCATCATTTGTTGTCCATCCTCCTTATTTTATTAGCCAATGGAATGGGCAGCCATGTTCTCCACCTTCTTAGCTGATTCCTAGCCTTTGAACTTTCAAATTCGTCCATCCCTTTAGCTTGAATCATACACAATCCTTCCTAGGTCCAAAAACACTCCAAAATGCTCCAAATTGGCTCTTTTTGCATCCTTAGCCAATGGAACCTGAAAATGCACGAATTTGAGTTTAAACACTATAGTAAGTAACAACTAACTACTAAAATGCAAGAAAACAAGCTAACTAAGTTGCATAAATATGCTCCTATCAAATTCCCCCACACTTAGCTTTTGCTAGTCCTCGAGCAAAACAAAATAAACAAAACAATCAAAACGAAACAAAACAAACAAAACACAATCTACACCTTCCAACGATTGCTTCAGGGATTTCCAATGAACATGACATGCTAAAAATCATCACAACCACAGATTTTAATCATCCTTACCCTCGAGCACATACTTAATCATAGTCACCATCCACTAGCTCGCATTTAATCGATTTAAACATGGTTTTGAATGTAGTAACATGCCTTAGAGAATTCCCTCAATTCCTTACTAGATATGCACTCAATTTTCACTCAGATTTTCTGACTACACACCCTACACTAAGTATATGTGAGAGGATTGATGTAAAAATGTAATGAGTACTCACATATGTTTATAACAAAGAAGGCACTTTTCTGGAGTTAAGTATGCAAGTGATCTCATGAACGGAACGCTACTACTTAGATGCGAGAACCAAATATACCATATGCTCATATCAATCCCAAACTCCACAAATTGAAACACATAACACTCAAGATCGAAGTTAAAGGGTTGAAACGGGGCTAGGGTATTGGCTAACAAAGAAGGGTAAGGATAAACAAACGTTCTTTAAGCAATAGTAAGCAATGTAATGAAATTTGACACTTGGAATTCAATTTAGAGTGCATAAATCAACTTTTAAACACAAGGGAAGATTCATTCAATATTTAGGGCCTAATTCAACTTTTTGGACCCTTTCTTCAACAATCAACACTTTGGAACTCTTTTTCTCATATTTTTCAACTCTTTTTCATTCTTTTCACAACTTTTCTTTTCTCTTTTCTTTTTCATACGAAATTTCTTCTTTTCTTTTCTCTCTACCCGTGCACTTTGGCACACACACACAAATTCTTTCCCCCACACTTGTTTTCTGCACACAACTACTCAAAAGGAATTCCTCTAAGTCATGCTTTACTATGCTTCAAGAACAAGGGATTGGATGGTCCTATTCTAGGCTAGGTGAGGATGATGTGGGTTAACAAAGAAATAGGCTAAACACGGCTCAACGAGGTTAAACCTAAACATATTTGCACGGGGGATGGCTATTTGGTTCTTGGTTCACTACACAACTTCATCTTGTTTATGTGTCATGCACTCAATACCATGCTTTGAATGAAACGGATATGAGTTCTAGTATTTGGAACTAAATGATGAAACGCCTTCTAAGTAGTAACCAAGCAAAGAATGACATCATGCAACGACTTTAGAAAACAATGAATGCACAGATTTTTAACTCTCCAAAGAACGTTTAGTGATAGGAGCATATTTATGCAACTTAGTTAGCTTGTTTTCTTGCATTTTAGTAGTTAGTTGTTACTTACTATAGTGTTTAAAGTCAAATTCGTGCAATTTCAGGTTCCATTGGCTAAGGATGCAAAAAGAGGCAATTTGGAGCATTTTGGAGTGTTTTTGGGCCAAGGAAGGATTGTTTATGATTCAAGCTAAAGGGATGGACGAAATTGAAGGTTTAAAGGCTAGAAATCAGCTAAGAAGGTGGAAGAAACAAGTTAAAGACAAAGATAAAGAAAAGCCAAGAAACAAGGAACATTGTCTCCAACATTGTCACCTTTATCTTTCCATGATTTTAGCCACAAAAGGGGGGTTTCTTATCATACTTTATCACCTAAATTTGGGGGTTCTAAAAAGCCTCAAAACATGGAGAAAAGCCTCAAAACTCTCCTAAAAATCTGCCACAAACTCTTGTCCTAGATTCCTTCCCCAACTACCCTTCTAAATGCCTAGTTTCTGCTGAAAAACGCCCTAATATCTTGCCATGGCTGGTAGTTGGAAGTCCTATAAATACCCAAGTGCCTCACCTCATGAACAACAAGTTTTCCCACCATTCCATTCCATAATTCACAATTCATTCACCCAATTTCGTCAGAAACTCATCCTCTCTCTCAGCCGCATCATTCATTCACCATTCATCCCATTCACTCACAACCAATCCTTGCCGCAGCCACCATCCTTCCCTACCCTTTGCCGCAGCCTTCCACCACCTTAACCATCCTTCCCTTCACCCAAAATACATCCATCCTGACCCTTAGCCATTGGTGCCGCAACAAGGTGGAGAAGAAGAGAGCTTTGGAGTTCCAAAGAGTGCAGATTGGAGACTTCTAGGTGTAATTCATTCTTCTTTTCAATGTCTACTTCTTTATTCTCTGATTTTGTTGTAGTCATGAGTGGCTAAACCCCTAATTAGCTAGGGGGAAGTTTGAAGCCATGAACATGCTTGAGATATGAATTGATTTCTTCCAGTTGTGATTTAATAAGTTGTGAATGCAATTCGATTAACTGTTTTATTCATAACTTGTTCTTGTTTGTTGATTAAGGATGCATACTTAGTTTTCATGCATGAACTTGATGCTAGAATATAAATGAGTTTCACCTAATCGTTACAAGTTTATATTCATAAGTAGTGAAGGTTGCTTGTCACAATCGCGTTAATTGAGTTCTTGGCAAACGTATCATGCATTCATAGTTACGAATGTCTCGCCAACACTTATGATTTTCATGAAACTTAATGATTTCTGATTGTATCTCTATTATGCATCCATGTGGAGGACTTTTGGAGAATAATTTGGATTGTTGTATGCATTCATCCAATTCAATGACATAAGGAAAATCTGAGGGTTAATTTGTGCATCACGGTTAATCTGGGGTGTTGGGCTTCATAATTTATCGAAAAGCAATTGGAAATCGATTCATACACAAGTGTGTCATGTGTGGAGAATGAACCTTTAGCTAACCCATCCACCATCTGAGTTCCAAACGTTTTTAAGTTGTTTTGCTCTAGAATCTGCCTAGTTTACATTCTGTTTGTTTTAGCTTTAAATTCGTCCAAATCAAAATCCCCCATTTACTTTCTTGTTCTAAAGTGTCTTAAATATGTTTTGTTCATGTTTTGAGTGTTTTTGAGTCAAACCAAAATCATATTTTCGTCCAAAGTTCATTTAAGGTCAGAAACTGCCTAACTAGTGTTTTTAGGCAGTTTTGAGTGTTTTCAGCTTGTTTTGAGTCTTGTGAATCTTTCCTTACGTTTTTAACTTTGTTTTTATGTTTTAGAGTCAGTTTAGAGGTTTTAGTAAGCCCTCCTAATCCCCGGTCCAGAACGATCCCTACTTGCATCTATACTACAATCTACAACAAGAGGGTTAATTTGAGTGCTTAACTATTTTCGCATCAAATTTTGGCGCCGTTGCCGGGGATTAGCAACTTTGCTAATCCCCCGTTGTTTCTTTTTGTTTATTTTCGTGTGTTTTAGTTAGTTACTGATTCTAGTTTGTTTTCTTTGTTTTTCAGGTACTAGTGTATGACTCGGAGTTCTCAACAGATTCGTGAGCATATCCTTGACTTTGACGACGATTTTGAGAGGACTTTGAGAAGGAGGAGGAATCAGCAAGCATCAAATCCTCCTAGCCCTGAACCTGAGCTTGAAGAGCAAGGAGAAGAGGAGGAGTTAGTCCCCACGGCACAGATTTTGGAGGAAGTTCCAGCCATGGCAGCGGACAATCGAACCATCAAAGAGCTTTCTGCCTCGGGAGTGGGCAATGCCATGCCTTTATGCATTCAATACCCCACGGCTGCAGAAGGGAAGACCGAGGAATTCGAGTTAAAATCAAGCTTGTTGCATCACATTCCAAAGTACCATGGGCTGTCCATGGAGGACCCGAACAAGCATTTGAAGGAATTTGAAGTAGTTTGCTCAAGCATGACCCCTGTGAATGTGGATGGCAGCATATTGAAGATGAAGGCCTTTCCATTTTCTCTTATGGACAAAGCCAAAGATTGGTTGTTTGAATTAGCTCCCGGAACTGTTACATCTTGGGAGAGCATGAAACGGGCATTTTTGGAGAAGTTCTTCCCAACTTCTCGAGTCATTCTTTTACGTAAAAGGATTAGTGGAATTCAGCAAGATGAAGGTGAATCTTTTCCTACTTATTATGAACGTTTTAAATCACTTGTTGCTTCATGTCCACAGCACCAAATGAAGGAGGAGCTTCTTCTTCAATATTTCTACGAGGGGCTTCTACCAATTGAACGCCAAATGCTAGATGCCTCAGCGGGTGGAGCTTTGGTGGACAAGACACCCACGGCTGCCAAGATCTTGATTGCTAACCGAGCGTTGAACGCTCAACAATATGAAGGTGTTGGGCAAAGAGGCATCCCACGGCAGCAAGTGCATGAGGTAAGTTCCACATCCGACATTCACTCATAATTAGCTAATCTTACTTCCATTGTGTCTCAGATGGCCGAAGGAATGAGGGTGCAAGGACCAAGTGTGTGTGGTGTGTGTTCTATCCAAGGACATGCTTCTGAAAAGTGCCCACAATTGATTGAGAATGGTGGATGGGAAAGCGCCAATGCAATTGGATTTCAAGGCCAAAACCAACCAAGGAACGATCCATACTCTAATACGTATAATCCAGGTTGGAGAGACCATCCAAATTTCAAGTGGAGGGAGCCCCAACAACCCCAACAACAAGGAGGCTTTAGGCAGCAACCCCCGGGCTTCTACACCAAGCCATACGCCCCCAATCAAGTCCAACAACAACCTGCCCAAAATACTTCAGGTACTTCCCTAGATAATGATACACTTCTCAAGTTACTAACCAATTTGTCTCAGGGGCAAGAAAATCAAGCTAAAGCAATGCAAAACCAAGACAAACGGGTTGATCAATTAGAGAAGCAGATTGGGCAGATTGCAGAATTTGTAGGGCAGTTTAGAGAGCCAGGAAAACTTCCAAGCTCAACCAATGTGAATCCGAAGGGCGGATTCGAATCTGCCAAAGCCATCACTTTGCGTAATGGAAAAGAAGTTGGGAATGAGTCCCAAACTACCAAATCTGCCCAGAACGTGGATGAAGAGGAGCTGCAATCTGAGGATACACAAAGCATACCCACGGCAAGGGTGAAGCAACCCTTGCCGCAAGCACCCATTCAGCCCAATTCGGCCAAGCAAGGTAAGTTAGTGCCCAATTCACTTAATTTAAATGCTAATCTGCCCAGTGTACCTTTTCCTCGCAGGTTCATGCAATCAAAAAAGGATGAGAGTGAGAAGGACATTCTTGAAACGTTCCGGAAGGTGCAAGTAAACATCCCGCTCCTCGATGCCATTAAACAAGTGCCAAAGTATGCCAAATTCCTCAAGGAGCTGTGCACTACCAAAAGAAGAATGTCGAACAAAGAGGTAGTAAAGGTAAGTGAAAACGTTTCAGCCGTCTTGCAACGTAAACTGCCCACTAAATGCAAAGATCCGGGCAGTTTTACGATTCCTTGTGTGATTGGCACTACTAGGTTTGAACATGCAATGCTAGACTTAGGTGCATCCATAAATGTCATGCCTTACTCCATTTATGCATCTATGAACTTGGGTGAATTGAAAAATGATGGTGTGATTATACAATTGGCGGATCGTTCTAACGCTTACCCAAAAGGTGTTTTAGAAGATGTTCTAGTGCAGGTGAACCAATTGATCTTTCCGGCTGATTTTTACGTTCTAGACATGGAGAATTCAGCCCATTCCACCTCTTTGCCGATCCTCCTTGGAAGGCCATTCATGAAGACAGCCCGCACGAAGATAGATGTGTTTAAGGGCACTTTGACCATGGAATTCGATGGGGAAGTTATTGATTTTAATATTTCTGATACTATGAGATATCCCGTTGATGACCATTCTTGTTTTTCCATTGATGTTATTGACTCTTTGGCGCAGGCATACCTTGAAGAATTGAATGGGGACGCACTTGAGACAACCATAACAAAGGGCGTAGAACTCAATAATCAAGCCATGGAGCCCTTGCAACCCCACGGCCAGATTGTGCAATATAGGGCCGTGCCCTTCAATGAAGAGGTTGCAGAAGTTGTGGCTGCTCTTGAGTCACTTCCACAACAATATGGTAAGGTTCCGCTCTCAATTCCAAGTTCAGTTTCTACTAAGATGTTACCCTCTGTTGTTCAGGCACCTATTCTTGAACTTAAGCCATTGCCGGACCATTTAAAGTATGTGTTTTTGGGAGAGGATGAGACATTGCCCGTCATTGTGTCTTCCATACTCACGGCACAAGAGGAAGGGAAGCTTGTGAGGGTGCTACGAGAATACAAAACAGCCATAGGGTGGACCTTGGCCGATATTAGGGGAATTAGCCCCACCACTTGCATGCATCGCATACTTCTTGAGGAGGGGACCAAACCATCACGAGAGGCTCAACGCCGTCTCAACCCTCCTATGATGGAAATAGTGAAGAAGGAGATAATCAAGCTCTTGGATTGTGGAGTGATCTATCCTATTTCCGATAGCCGTTGGGTCTCACCCATTCAAGTTGTTCCTAAGAAGTCCGGAGTCACTGTTGTCAAGAATGAGGAGAATGAGCTTGTGCCTACACGCGTTCAAACAGGATGGCGAGTTTGTATTGACTATAGGAAGCTAAACGCCACAACGAGGAAAGATCACTTCCCTTTGCCATTCATCGACCAAATGCTTGAAAGGTTAGCCGGACATGCTTTTTATTGTTTTCTTGATGGATATTCTGGATATAACCAAATTGTGATAGCCCCGGATGACCAAGAGAAGACCACTTTCACGTGTCCCTTTGGTACTTTTGCTTATCGTCGCATGCCATTCGGCTTATGCAACGCACCTGCCACTTTCCAAAGGTGTATGGTAAGTATATTCTCCGACTTTGTTGAAAAGATTATTGAAGTGTTTATGGATGACTTTAGTGTGTTTGGCGACTCCTTTGATAATTGTTTGGATAATCTGACTTTGATCTTGAAAAGATGTGTTGAAACTAACCTTGTCTTGAATTGGGAAAAATGTCATTTTATGGTTAAACAAGGTATAGTTCTAGGCCATATTGTTTCGGAAAAAGGAATTGAGGTAGATAAATCAAAAATAGACCTTGTTCGTCACTTACCCTCTCCTACTTCGGTTAGAGAGGTTCGTTCTTTTCTTGGCCATGCAGGGTTCTATAGGCGGTTTATCAAAGATTTTTCCAAGATTGCACAACCTTTGTGCCGTCTCCTACAAAAGGAAGTTGCCTTTGAATTCAACAAGGAGTGTGAGGATGCATTCAAGCACCTCAAGGACATGCTCACCACGGCACCAATCATTGTGCCACCAGATTGGAGTCTTCCATTCGAGCTTATGTGTGATGCATCCGACTATGCCTTAGGTGCTGTTTTGGGGCAAAGAAAAGACAAGCAGCCACATGTGATCTATTATGCCTCTCGGACGTTGAATGATGCCCAATTGAACTACTCCACTACGGAAAAAGAACTTCTTGCTGTTGTCTCTGCTTTAGATAAGTTTCGGTCTTATTTAATTGGAACTAAAGTGATTGTTTATTCTGATCATGCAGCTTTGAAGTACTTGCTTACGAAGAAGGAAGCAAAACCTAGGCTTATTCGTTGGATGCTTCTTCTTCAAGAGTTTGACATTGAAATCCGAGACAAGAAAGGAAGCGAGAATGTAGTGGCTGACCACCTAAGCCGTATGACACATGGTGAGGATGTTGATGCCGTGCCTATCCATGAGGTTTTCCCCGATGAGCAGCTGCTGTCCATTGAGGTAAGTGAACCATGGTATGCCGATTTGGTTAATTACTTAGTGTCTAAACAACTTCCAAGCACTTTAAGCAAGCACCAATGTGATAAATTGAGAAAAGATGCACGATTCTATGTTTGGGATGACCCTTATTTGTGGAAGTATTGTTCTGATCAGATTTTGCGTAGATGTGTGCATGATTGTGAATTTCATTCAATTTTAAAATTTTGTCACACTTATGCTTGTGGTGGACACTTTGGCACACAAAGAACGGCATTGAAGGTTCTTGAATGTGGATTTTATTGGCCCACTTTGTTTAAAGATGCTAGAACTTTTTGTTTAACTTGTGATCGTTGCCAAAGAACCGGAAATATAGGTACTAAGGATCAAATGCCGCAGCAACCACTCTCTTTTGTGGAAATTTTTGATGTTTGGGGTATTGATTTCATGGGTCCCTTTCCCCCATCTTTTGGTTTCACATATATCTTGCTAGCTGTTGATTATGTTTCGAAATGGGTGGAAGCAAAAGCCACCCGTACTAACGATTCTAAGGTGGTTGCAGATTTTGTGAAAACTAACATTTTTGCTAGGTTTGGGATGCCTAGAGTTCTCATTAGTGATGGAGGGTCCCACTTCTGTAATCGAACCATTGAGGCTTTGCTCAAGAAGTACAACGTTACGCATAAGGTTTCAACACCTTATCATCCTCAAACCAATGGGCAAGCCGAGGTTTCAAATAGGGAGATCAAACAGATCCTAGAGAAGACCGTGGGGCCATCAAGGAGAGATTGGAGCTTACGTTTAGACGATGCACTGTGGGCATATCGTACGGCCTACAAAACTCCACTTGGTATGTCTCCTTTTCGGCTCATCTATGGCAAGCCATGTCATTTGCCCGTCGAATTAGAGCACAAGGCACATTGGGCTGTGAAGACCTTCAACATGGATATAGATGCGGCTGGGGTCCATAGAAAGCTCCAATTGAATGAACTCGAAGAGATTAGACACGAGGCTTACGAGAATGCCCGCATTTACAAGGACAAGACCAAGGCATATCATGATAAGATGCTTCGCACCAAGACTTTCTCCAAGGGGCAGAAAGTGCTTCTCTTTGACTCTCGACTTCGGTTATTCCCCGGTAAGTTACGTTCTAAATGGATTGGACCTTTTGTTGTTACTAATGTCTTTCCTCATGGTGCAGTCCAAGTCCAAAGCTTGAAAACCGGACATGAATTCAAGGTGAATGGGCATCGTTTGAAGCCCTATTACGACCTGTTCGAGGAGCATGTGGTGGAGGAGACAACTCTCCATGCCGTGGGCTCCAAATGATGTTTGAAGGATGTTTTTCGTCCGGCTGCACGACGTTAAAGCAAGCGCTTCGTGGGAGGCAACCCATGCCAATAAAGACACCTAGAATCGGCTCTACATCCAGATTTGCTTTCTTTCACCCTTTTCCTTGCTGCCCTTATCTATCTATGTCTCTTTGTTGGTTGTTTGATTGTTTTTATGTGAGTTTATGTTTGAAACATTGAGGACAATGTTTGATTTAAGTGTGGGGGGGTAAACAATCTGTTTTTGCATGATTTTCGTGGGTTTTATTGTTTATGCATGATTTTCGTGGGTTTTATTCACCTATCACTTGCAATGTTGTTTCTCACTGTTTTTGTGTGTTTTAGTGTGTTTTAAGCTGTTTTTATGCATGTTGAAGTAAAAATCCGAAAATTTGATAAAAATTTGAAAAATTGTCTAAAAAAAGAGCCAAAAAGAGTTGCCTTTGTGTGTTTGTTTGTGTCTTAGGGTACCTTCCAACACAATGATGAGGATTCGGTTTGTAATTGCATGACTGTTAAAGAGAGTTATAAACATGGATGAAAGTTTGATTTACCCTGTGGTGCATGCTTGGTTGTCGTTATAGCTTATGAATTCACATGTAATCATAAAGAAAAAAATCAGTTTTTGTAACATGCTTGAAGGAAAGAACTCAACTTAACGCTACAACCTTGAGAGACTTGAGCCTAACACGTTCTTTGGAGTGTAATAATCTGTGCATTGTTGTTTTCTAAAAATCGTTGCATGATCTCATTATCCTTTGCTTGGTTACTACTTAGAAGGCGTTTCATCATTTAGTTCCAAATGCTAGAACTCATATCCGTTTCATTCAAAGCATGATATTGATTTGCATAACACACGAGCAAGATGAAGTTGTGTAGAAAACCAAGAGCCAAACAGCCATCCCCCTTGCAATTGTGTTTAGGTTTAACCCCGTTGAGCCTCGTTTAGCCTATTTTCGTTGTTAACTCACATCATCCTCACCTAGCCTAGATTAGGACCATCCATACCCTTGTTCTTGAAGCATAGTAAAGCATGATGTAAAGGGAATTCGTTTTGAGTAATTATTGCAGAAAACAAGTGTGGGGGAAGGGATTCTTGTGTTTTTGAGAGCAAAAAGGAAAGAAAATTCGCGAGAAAAAGAAAGAAAAAGAGGTTCGAAATAAGTGAGAATGAACTCACAAATGTTGTGTGTTGAAGGAAGGGTCTAAAACGTTCAATTTGGCCCTAATATGTGTTATTCACAACCCCTTTGTGTTTCAATTAGTTTCTGCCATTAAAGTGAATTCTAAACCTCAATTCAACTATTATGATTACTATTGTTTCAAGAATGTTTGTTTTCCATATCCGTTCTTTGTTAGCCAATCACCCTAGCCCCGTTACACCCCTTGACTTCTATCTTGAGTGTTGTGTGTTTCAATTTGTGGAGTTTGGGAGTGATATGAGCATATGGTGTCACTGGTTCTCGCATCTAAGTAGTAGCATTCCATTCATGAGATCATATTCATTCATAACTCCAGAAAAATGCTTTCTTTGCTATAAACATATGTGAGTATTCGTTTACATATTACATCAATCTTCTCACATATCCTAGTGGAGGGTGTGTAGTCAAAAAAATTTGAGTGAAAATAAGAGTGTATCTTGTAAGGAATTGAGTGAATTCTCTAAGGCATGTTACTACATTTAAAACCTTGTTTTAAATTGATTGTTTGTGAAGTAGTAAACGTGGCTGCCATTGAGTATGCGCTCAAGTGTAAGGATGGCTAAAATCTATGTGAATGATGATCTTTGACATGTTATGTACCATTGGAAATCCCTGAAACGAACGTTGGAAGGTTAGGTTATGTTTGTTTATGTTCTGTTTTCTTTGTTTTGCTCGAGGACTAGCAAAAGCTAAGTGTGGGGGAATTTGATAGGAGCATATTTATGCAACTTAGTTAGCTTGTTTTCTTGCATTTTAGTAGTTAGTTGTTACTTACTATAGTGTTTAAAGTCAAATTCGTGCAATTTCAGGTTCCATTGGCTAAGGATGCAAAAAGAGGCAATTTGGAGCATTTTGGAGTGTTTTTGGGCCAAGGAAGGATTGTTTATGATTCAAGCTAAAGGGATGGACGAAATTGAAGGTTTAAAGGCTAGAAATCAGCTAAGAAGGTGGAAGAAACAAGTTAAAGACAAAGATAAAGAAAAGCCAAGAAACAAGGAACATTGTCTCCAACATTGTCACCTTTATCTTTCCATGATTTTAGCCACAAAAGGGGGGTTTCTTATCATACTTTATCACCTAAATTTGGGGGTTCTAAAAAGCCTCAAAACATGGAGAAAAGCCTCAAAACTCTCCTAAAAATCTGCCACAAACTCTTGTCCTAGATTCCTTCCCCAACTACCCTTCTAAATGCCTAGTTTCTGCTGAAAAACGCCCTAATATCTTGCCATGGCTGGTAGTTGGAAGTCCTATAAATACCCAAGTGCCTCACCTCATGAACAACAAGTTTTCCCACCATTCCATTCCATAATTCACAATTCATTCACCCAATTTCGTCAGAAACTCATCCTCTCTCTCAGCCGCATCATTCATTCACCATTCATCCCATTCACTCACAACCAATCCTTGCCGCAGCCACCATCCTTCCCTACCCTTTGCCGCAGCCTTCCACCACCTTAACCATCCTTCCCTTCACCCAAAATACATCCATCCTGACCCTTAGCCATTGGTGCCGCAACAAGGTGGAGAAGAAGAGAGCTTTGGAGTTCCAAAGAGTGCAGATTGGAGACTTCTAGGTGTAATTCATTCTTCTTTTCAATGTCTACTTCTTTATTCTCTGATTTTGTTGTAGTCATGAGTGGCTAAACCCCTAATTAGCTAGGGGGAAGTTTGAAGCCATGAACATGCTTGAGATATGAATTGATTTCTTCCAGTTGTGATTTAATAAGTTGTGAATGCAATTCGATTAACTGTTTTATTCATAACTTGTTCTTGTTTGTTGATTAAGGATGCATACTTAGTTTTCATGCATGAACTTGATGCTAGAATATAAATGAGTTTCACCTAATCGTTACAAGTTTATATTCATAAGTAGTGAAGGTTGCTTGTCACAATCGCGTTAATTGAGTTCTTGGCAAACGTATCATGCATTCATAGTTACGAATGTCTCGCCAACACTTATGATTTTCATGAAACTTAATGATTTCTGATTGTATCTCTATTATGCATCCATGTGGAGGACTTTTGGAGAATAATTTGGATTGTTGTATGCATTCATCCAATTCAATGACATAAGGAAAATCTGAGGGTTAATTTGTGCATCACGGTTAATCTGGGGTGTTGGGCTTCATAATTTATCGAAAAGCAATTGGAAATCGATTCATACACAAGTGTGTCATGTGTGGAGAATGAACCTTTAGCTAACCCATCCACCATCTGAGTTCCAAACGTTTTTAAGTTGTTTTGCTCTAGAATCTGCCTAGTTTACATTCTGTTTGTTTTAGCTTTAAATTCGTCCAAATCAAAATCCCCCATTTACTTTCTTGTTCTAAAGTGTCTTAAATATGTTTTGTTCATGTTTTGAGTGTTTTTGAGTCAAACCAAAATCATATTTTCGTCCAAAGTTCATTTAAGGTCAGAAACTGCCTAACTAGTGTTTTTAGGCAGTTTTGAGTGTTTTCAGCTTGTTTTGAGTCTTGTGAATCTTTCCTTACGTTTTTAACTTTGTTTTTATGTTTTAGAGTCAGTTTAGAGGTTTTAGTAAGCCCTCCTAATCCCCGGTCCAGAACGATCCCTACTTGCATCTATACTACAATCTACAACAAGAGGGTTAATTTGAGTGCTTAACTATTTTCGCATCATTTAGGCTCAAGTCTCACAGGGTTGTAGCGTTAGTTTGAGTTCTTTCCTTCAAGCATGTTACAAAAACTGATTTTTTTCTTTATAATTACATGTGAATTCATAAGCTATAACCACAACCAAGCATAAACCAAAGGGTAATTCAAACTTTCATCCATGTTTACAACTCTCTTTAACAGTCATGCAATTAAAAACCAAATCCTCATCATTGTGTTGGAAGGTACCCTAAGACACAAACAAACACACAAAAACAACTATTTTTTTTGGGTTTTTCAAAACAATTTTTTAAATTTTTATGAGATTTTCGGATTTTTATGTCAACACACAATAAAATGCACCAAAACAGCTTAAAAACACATAAAAACAGCAAGGAACAACATTGGAAGTTATGGGTGATAAAATCCCACGAATTTGCATCAAAAGCACTTATTTACCCCCCCACACTTAATTCAAACATTGTCCTCAATGTTTTAAACAGAAACTCACACAAAAGCAAACAAACAAACAACAAATAAAACATGAAATGCAAAGTAAAATCAACAAAGATTAGAGTTTAGGAACATAAACACCTGGTTATAATGCCGGATCATCCAAAAGCTCTTTGTTGAATGCATGGGTTGCCTCCCAAGAAGCGCTTGCTTTAACGTCTTCCAGCCGGACGAAGAACTCCATTTCACTCTCCATTGGAGCCCACGGCATGGAAGGGAATGGCCTTCACGACATACTTCTTAAAACGTCTAGGCATTGAATCCTTGAATGGAAGCGGATAGTGATCCTTTCTGTTTTTGGTGTTTTGCTTCCTTACGTCAAGGTGAACTTTCTCACCACCTTTTGTTCGATTAAGTCCCTGCACCAAAGAAGGTAACAACCTATTAGTCGAAATGGGAATTGATTTTGGAATTGGAGACTTACCCATGTATTGCATTGAAGTGGCAGATTTGTCAAGAATTGCACAATGGTTGCTCTCGGCTAGATTGGGCTTTTTGAGGGTTGTGACCGAATTTCCTACTCCAATTCCTTCTTCTTTGGTGGGTTGAAATCCATTCTGCTTGATTAGTGATGAACATTCCTGCCTTATATCTTTAATTACATTAATAGCACAACAAGAATGAACATCATTAGTATGCTCAACTGATTCAGAAATTTTAAAATTAATCATATCACCACCAAATTGCATCGTTACTGCTCCTTTAGCCACATCAATCTTGGTGTTGGCTGTTTTCATGAAAGGTCGTCCAAGTAAGAGTGGCGGTGATGGAGAGTGGGCGGTTTCCTCCATGTCAAGCACATAAAAATCTGCAGGAAAAATCAAATGGTCTACCTGCACAAAAACATCCTCCAAAACTCCTTTTGGATATGCGTTAGATCTATCGGCCAATTGAATAACAACACCATCCTTTTTGAGCTCTCCTAGATTCATAGATGCATAAACAGAATATGGCATGACATTAATTGATGCACCTAAATCTAGCATAGCATGTTCAAACTTAGTATTTCCAATAACACAAGGAATCGTGAAACTACCCGGATCTTTGCATTTAGGTGGTAGTTTTCTTTGTAAGATCGCAGAAACATTCTCACTTACCTGGACCACTTCTTTCTCCCGAATCCGTTTCCTTGTTGTACAAAGCTTTTTCAAAAACTTGGCATACTTGGGAATTTGCTTAATTGCATCAAGAAGCGGAATATTGACATGCACTTTCCTAAACGTCTCTAGAACATCTTTTTCCTCCTCTTCGCTCTTTGATTGCATAAATCTGCTAGGAAAGGGAACATTCGAAGGAATGACGTTAGTAGGAATTGAATTTGGCACGTTCTTACCATTATTGGACAGATTTGAAGGTTTAGGAGCACATGGGACTTGCGGTAATGGTGTTTCCACCCTTGCCATGGGTTGGCTTTGTTTCTCCTCTTCAAATTGAAGTCTTTCATCTTCTTTGTGACCTGATGTTGATGGTTGTGAACCTGCCCCAACTTCTTTTCCACTTCTCAACAATATGGCTTTTGCAGTTTCGAAACCTCCCTTCGGATTTGGAATGGTTGAACTAGGGAGTTGGCCTTGGTCTCGAAACTTCCCTACAAAATCTGCAATCTGCCCAATTTGTCTCTCCAAATGATCCACCCTTTTGTTTTGGTTTTGCATGGCTTGGGTGTGATCTTCTTGCCCCTGAGATAACTTGGTTAGTATTTTAAGAAGTGCATCATTGTCTAGGGACGTACCTGAAGCATTTGGGGCAGATTGTGGTTGGACTTGTGTGGGTGCGTAGGGCTTGGTGTAGAAGTCCGGGGGTTGTTGCCTAAAGCCTCCTTGTTGTTGGGATTGTTGGGGCTCCCTCCACTTGAAGTTTGGATGGTCTCTCCAACCTGGATTATACGTATTAGAGTATGGATCGTTCCTTGGTTGGTTTTGGCCTTGAAATCCAATTGCATTGGCGCTCTCCCATCCACCATTCTCAATCAATTGTGGGCACTTTTCAGAAGCATGTCCTTGGATAGAACACACACCACACACACTTGGTCCTTGCACCCTCATTCCTTCGGCCATCTGAGACACAATGGAAGTAAGGTTAGCTAATTGTGAGTGAATGTCGGATGTGGAACTTACCTCATGCACTTGCTGCCGTGGGGTGCCTCTTTGCCCAACACCTTCATATTGTTGAGCGTTCAACGCTCGGTTAGCAATCAAGATCTTGGCAGCCGTGGGTGTCTTGTCCACCAAAGCTCTACCTGCTGAGGCATCTAGCATTTGGCGTTCAATTGGTAGAAGCCCCTCGTAGAAATATTGAAGAAGAAGCTCCTCCTTCATTTGGTGCTGTGGACATGAAGCAACAAGTGATTTAAAACGTTCATAATAAGTAGGAAAAGATTCACCTTCGTCTTGCTGAATTCCACTAATCCTTTTGCGTAAAAGAATGATTCGAGAAGTTGGGAAGAACTTCTCCAAAAACGCCCGTTTCATGCTCTCCCAAGATGTAACAGTTCCGGGAGCTAATTCAAACAACCAATCTTTGGCTTTGTCCATTAAAGAGAATGGAAAGGCCTTCATCTTCAATATGCTTCCGTCGACGTTGACAGGAGTCATGCTTGAACACACCACTTCGAACTCTTTCAAGTGCTTGTTTGGGTCCTCCATGGACAACCCATGGTATTTTGGAATGTGGTGTAGCAAACTTGACTTCAACTCGAACTCCTCGGTCTTGCCTTGAGCAGCCGTGGGGTATTGGATGCATAGGGGTGTTGCATTGCCAACACCCGAGGCAGAAAGCTCTTTGATGGTTCGATTGTCCGCTTCCATGATTGGTACTTCTTCCTCTCTTTGTGCCGTGGCCTCCTCTTCCTCTTCTAGTACTGGTTCTTCAAGGTCAGGTTCAAGGCTACGTGGATTGGGCACTTGTTGTTTCTTATTCCTTCTCAAATTGCGCTCAAAATCGTCGTCGAAGTCCAAGATATTCTCACGAATAGGTTGGGATCTTCGTGTCATAAACTAGTACCTAAAAAAAAATAAACAAGAAAACAAAACAAGGCCAGAATCTGAAATAAACTAAAACAAACTGAAATAAAAGATCCAAGGGATTAGCAAAGTTGCTAATCCCCGGCAACGGCGCCAAAATTTGATATGAAAATTAACTTGACACTCAAATTAAACCCTCTTTTGACAATTGTAGTAAAGTATGTAAGTAGGGATCGTTCTAGACCGGGGATTAGGAGGGATTGCTAAACACTTGAAAACTGACTTAAAAACATAAAAACAAAGTTTAAAACACTAAATTAGACTCAAAGAATGCAAGACTAAACTTTAAAACATTAAAACAAAGCAAAAGACTCAAAACAGCAACCAAAAGACTCAAAACTGCCTTAAAAACACTTTCTGGGCAGTTTTGGACACAAGCACCAAATTGGACGAATTTGGGTTTTAACTTGAATCAAAACACTTAAAAACACTTATCAAAACAGATTCTAACTAATTTAACACTTCAAAATAAAGGGGGATTTGGTTTTGACGAAATTAAAAACAAGACAAACTTTGTAATTAAAACAGATTGTAAAAACGATTTTGGATGAAACTTATGGATGGAAGGCTAGCTAGAGGGTTCTTCTCCACACATGACACACTTGCATACAAACCAATTTTCAGTTGTTCTTTCGATAAGTTATGAAACTCAACACCCCAAGTTAATTAGGTTCGCTTAAATTAACCTTCAAGTTCTCCTTAAGTTAATGAATTGGATGGGACTGCGCATACAACAATTCAAAGCATTCTTCAAAAGTTCCTTACGTGAAAAGCACAATAAAGATACAATCAAAGATCATTAAGCAACATGAGAACTATAAGTGTTGACGAGGCCTTCGTTACTATGATGAGCATGAAACTAATGCCAAGAATTCATTTAACGCGATCGTTTATAAGCGACCTTCACTACTTGTGAAATATAAGGGTGTAACTATTACGTGAAACTCCCTTATACTCTAGCATCATATTCATGCATGAAAACTAAGCGTGCACTCTCAATCAACATACACAAATAAGTTATCCATCAAGCAGTTAAACGAATTGAACTCATAACTTATGAAATCACAACCAAAGGTAATCAATTCATATTGCAAGTATGTACATGGTTTCGAATCACCCCCTAACTAAGGGGGGTTTAGTTCCTCATACTCACAACACAAAGAATATAAAGTTTAGACATTGAAAACAAAAGAAAGAAAGCACCTAAACGCTCCAGCGATTCAAAGTGAACAGCAAGCACGCCTATGGACTGTCCTCCTTCCTCTTTGCTGCGGCACAAGACTTGTGGACAGGTTTAGGGGGTTATGAATGATGTAGAATGGTGGAAGATGGTGTGGTGGTGTTTAGGGTGGATATATGGTGCGGCAAGGATGTGTTTTGGAGCAGAAAATATGGAGAATGGTGAAGGATGGTGCGGTTTAGAGAGGGGGAGTGATTTCTGGCGTGAATGGTGAATATGGGAGCTGTTTGGAGCTCTATGAAGCTGTCTGAAGTTCCTTTGAATGTATGGGATGGCTGCTACTTAAAGGACTTGCAGCCACAAGGTGTTATGGGCATATTTCTTTTAAATTCTTCCCCCATCCCCTACATATCAGCATGCTCACTCCTTTTATGACACCAACACTCAAAACTATAAGTGGAAGACCCATCATTTGTTGTCCATCCTCCTTATTTTATTAGCCAATGGAATGGGCAGCCATGTTCTCCACCTTCTTAGCTGATTCCTAGCCTTTGAACTTTCAAATTCGTCCATCCCTTTAGCTTGAATCATACACAATCCTTCCTAGGTCCAAAAACACTCCAAAATGCTCCAAATTGGCTCTTTTTGCATCCTTAGCCAATGGAACCTGAAAATGCACGAATTTGAGTTTAAACACTATAGTAAGTAACAACTAACTACTAAAATGCAAGAAAACAAGCTAACTAAGTTGCATAAATATGCTCCTATCACCCCAACAAGGCCAACAACAAAGTGCATTTAGGCAACCACCCCCGGGTTTCTATCAAAAGCCGTTTGTACCAACTCAACCCCAAGCACAACCTGCCCAAAACAAATCAGGTTCTTCTATTGGTAATGATCAAATTTTTCAATTACTAACTTCTATGTCGCAGGGTATGCAAACTAGGGACAAGAAGGTGGACGAGTTGGAGAAGCAAGTAGGGCAGATTGCCGAGTTCATGGGGCAATTCCGAGAGCAAGGCAAGTTGCCTAGCTCAACCGTGGTCAATCCAAAAGGTGGATTCGAATCTGCAAAAGCCATAAGTTTGCGAAGTGGGAAGCAAGTCGGATCTGATCCCCAACCTTCCAAATCACGTTCTAACGAGGTGGAAGAATTGATAATTGAGGAGGAGGAGCAAAAGCAACCCACGGCAAAGGTGGATACACCATTGCCGCAGGCCCTAAGAGATCCTAACCCATCAAATCTGTCCAATAGAGGTAAGAACGTGTCCAATTCAGTTCCTACTAATGTTTTTCCTTTGAATGATCCTTTTCCTAGTAGATTCAAGCAAACAAAGAAAGAAGAAGCTGAAAAGGACATTCTAGAGACATTTAGGAAAGTTCAAGTCAACATACCTCTTTTGGATGCAATCAAGCAAGTCCCAAGGTATGCCAAGTTTTTGAAGGAACTTTGCACCACTAGGAAGAGGATTTCGACCAAGGAAGTTGTAAAAGTAGGTGAAAACGTCTCAGTCATCTTACAACGCAAACTGCCCCCTAAATGCAAAGATCCGGGTAGTTTTACAATTCCTTGTGTCATTGGTAATACTAGGTTTGAATCTGCCATGTTAGACTTAGGTGCATCTATAAATGTCATGCCATATTCAATTTATGCATCTATGAACCTAGGAGAGTTGAAAAATGATGGTGTAATCATACAATTGGCCGATAGATCTAATGCCTATCCAAAGGGAGTTTTGGAAGATGTGTTAGTGCAGGTTAATCACTTGATCTTCCCGGCGGATTTCTATGTGCTTGAGATGGATGAATCGGACCATGCCCCTTCATTGCCCATCCTCCTTGGAAGGCCATTCATGAAAACGGCCCGGACAAAGATTGACGTGTTTAATGGAACATTGACGATGGAATTTGATGGGGAAGTGATTAATTTCAATCTTTCTGATTCTATGAAGTATCCTAGGGAGAATCATTCATGTTTTGCTATTGATTTAATTGACTCTTTTGCGCAGGACCATTTTGACAATTTGAATGACGATGCACTTGAATTGGTCATTGCACGAGGAAAGGACATGCAAGACATTGAAGCAGCAAAGGAAACAACCCACGGCATGCATGAGCATTCCATTGCCGTGCCCCCTAGTGAGGATGTCATTGAGATGGTGGCTGCCCTTGAATCATTGCCACCACAATCTGGTAAGTTTTTGGACCCAATTTTAAGTTCAGTTTCGGCTAATAAGATGCTTCCCTCAGTTGTGCAGCCACCTACACTTGAACTTAAGCCATTGCCTAGTCACTTGAAGTACGTTTTCTTGGGAGATGATGAGACGTTGCCCGTCATCGTCTCAAGCTCACTCACGGCACAAGAGGAGGACAAGTTGGTGAGGGTGTTAAAAGAGTACAAATCTGCAGTTGGGTGGACATTGGCCGACATCAAAGGAATTAGTCCCACCACTTGCATGCATCGCATACTTTTGGAGGAGGGGTCTAAAACATCTCGAGAGGCGCAACGCCGACTCAACCCTCTGATAGGAGCATATTTATGCGACTTAGTTAGCTTGTTTTCTTGCATTTACTTAGCTTAATTATGTTAATTACTGTGTTTTAAGTCATTTTCGTGCAATTTCAGGGCCTAATGACAAAGTGTGCAAAAAGAGCCAATTTGGAGTGTTTTGGAGCTATTTTGGACCAAGGATGGATAGCTTATGAGTCAAGCAAGAAGGATGGACGAATTTGAGGATTTAAAGGCTAGGAATCAGCTAAGAAGAAGGAAGAAACAAGTTCAAGTTCTAGAAGATAAGAGAAGAGCAAGAAATATGGAACATTATCTCAAACATTATCCAAAACCTTATCTTATCTTATCCAAACTACCTTATCTTATCCTAACCTTATCCTAATCCTATTCTACCTTAAAACCAGCTACAAAGAGGACTCCTAATTACATTTAAACACCTAGAAATCAGATTTCTAGAATCCTTATCCTATTCCTACAAAGGTGCCACACATATCATCTTCTAGAAGCCCAAATACCTACTGCAAGGAACCATCCTTTTCCCCCTTGGATTGTGCTCGAATTTAACCTTGTTCTTTGTGGATTTGGAGTCCTAAATCCCTCTCCAAAACTACCTTGAAACCGTGCCTTTTCAGCCCTATAAATACATAGGTGCTGCAGCTCATTCATTCACCACCCTCACATCACAAAACAACCCCCCATTCGACATACCACCTCTCTCATATTTTCACTCTACATTCAGCCATTCATCCACACTCATTCATTCACAAAGCCTCTTGTGCCGCAAATACCAAGGAGAAGAAGGACCTTGCCGTGCCTAGTGGAGCTCTATTCTAGGTGTTTTCTATCCTTATACTTCAATGTTTAATTCAATTTGCTTGCGTGTAATTGTGAACATGAGAGGCTAAACTCGTTTTAGCTAGGGGCGATTTCAAAGCCATGATTATATATGTGACATGAATTGATTATCCAGTTATTATTTCATAAGTTATGAATGTAATTTGCTTAACTGTTTGATTCAAAACTTATTCTTGTATGTGGGTTAAGGTGGCCAACTTAGTTTGCATGCATGAATTTGATGCTAGAATATAAGGGAATTGCATATAATGAACTTGTATTCATAAGTAGTAAAGGTTGCTAGTCACAATCGTGTTAAGTTAAATTCTGGGAAAACATATATGTTGTCATATTTTCCTCGTCAATGCTTATGGTTTTCAACGAACTTAATGGCCTTTGAGTATGCTATCATCAATAAGGATAATTTGGTTGGATACGTATTCTATCTAATTCAATGAACTTAGGAAAATCTGAAGGTTAACTAGTGCAATTCACGGTTAATCTGGGGCGTTGTCATTCGTAATTTAAAAAGATAATAACTGGAAGTTGATTTGTGTTGCATATGTGTCATGTGTGGAGAAGGACCCTCTAGCTAGCCCATCAACCATCAAAGTTTTCAAATTCGTTTTCAAACTTGTTGATGTGAAAATTACTTGACACACAAATTAAACCCTCTTTTTGACAATTGTAGTATGGATAAGTAGGGATCGTTCTGGACCGGGGATTAGGAGGGATTGCTAATCGACTCTAAAAACACAAAAACAAAGTTAAAAACGTTTGAATAGACTCAAGGGACTCAAAACAGGTTTAAAAGACTCAAAACAGCTTAAAACAACCAAAAAGACTCAATTTTAAACCCATGAAGTGATTTCCACGAAAATAAGGTAAAATTTGACTCAAAAGACTAAAGAAAACAGGTTTTGACTCAAATAACAAGATTAGATGAAAAGGGGATTGTTTTGGACGAAATTAAGCTTTAAAACAGAAACTTTGTTTAAAACACTTAAGAAAAACGATTTTGATGAATTGAATGGATGATGAGTTTAGTTAGAGGATCCTTCTCCACACATGATATATGCACATGAACCAATTTCCAATTATTATTCCTTTAGACTATGAATGACAACACTCCAAGTTAACCATGTAAGCACAAATTAACCATCAGATTTTCCTTTTCTCATTGAATTGAATGAAACATGCATTACAACCAAATTATCCTTATCAAGTCCCTAACTATGATTGCATGATAGAAAACATATCAAAGGTCATTACGTTCTTTGAAAATCATAAGTGTTGACAAGGCAATTATAACTATGAATGCATGAAACTCTTGCCTAGGACTTACTTAACATGATTGTGACTAGCAACCTTTACTACCTGTGAATATAAGTTCATAACGATTAGGTGAAATTCTCTTATACTCTAGCTTCAAGTTAATGCATGCAAATTAAGTGTCGACTCCCAATTAACACACAAAAACAAGTTTTAATAACTCAGTTAAGCAAATCACATTCAAGTCTTAAGAAACAATAATTGGATGTAATCAATTCATATATAGCATATAATCATGGCTTCAAATTCACCCCCAACTAATAAGAAATTTAGCCTCTCATGTTTGCAATTACACAAAAATAACTTGAATAAAACATTGAGATAAAAGAAAGACAACACCTAGAACAATGGCAGCAAAGTGCACAGCAAAGTCCTTCTTCCTCCTAGCAATTGCGGCACAAGATGGCTTTTTGAGTGAATGAGGGTGGATGAGTGCTGAATGTAGAGAGAAATCTGAGATGGGTGGTGAGTGAAAAGGGTGCGGCACTTAGGTATTTATAGGGCTGAAAACTAAAAGCCACAGCAAGGGTGGATTTAGGAATTATAATGTGCAAGGGTTTTGGATTTAGAATAGGCAGAGAACTTGGACTCCAACTCCTTCAGAAATTAGGCCAACTTAATCATAAACCAAGGAGGAAAAGGACATGTTTTCCTAGCAGAAAAAGGCACCTAGAAGGGGTTGGGCGCCTGGGATTTAGGGATAAGCTTAGGACCATCTAGAATGAGTCATTTAGGCGCCACCTCTGTAGGAAATCTGAGGAGATGTGCAGCATGAATGTAGGAGAGGTTTAAGGGTTGTTTTGCACATTTTTAGGCTTCTAGAAACCCTAAATTTAGGTGATAAAATCTGTTTAGAATCCCCCTCTTTTTGGCTGAAAATAAGGTGGATAAGATAAGGTAAGGATAAAGCAAGATAAGATAAGGTTATGGATAATGCTTCTAGATAATGTTCCTTATTTCTTGCTCTTCTCTTATCTTCTAGAACTTGAACTTGTTTCTTCCTTCTTCCTAGCTGATTCCTTGTCTTTAAATCTCCAAATTCGCCCATCCTTCTTGCTTGACTCATAAGCTATCCATCCTTGACCCAAAATAGCTCCAAATCACTCCAAATTGGCTCTTTTTGCACACTTTGTTATTAAGCCCTGAAATTGCACGAAAATGACTTTAAACACTATAATTAACATAATTAAGCTAAGTAAATGCAAGAAAACAAGCTAACTAAGTCGCATAAATATGCTCCTATCACTTGTTTACTTTACAAAGTCTTTGTTTTATTTTCAAATTCGTCCAAACCAAAACCCCCCTTTTACTTTCTTGTTTTAAAGTGTCTAAAATCTGTTTTCTTTGTGTTTTCAAGTGTTTTGAGTCAAACTAAAACCAATTTTCGTCCAAAACCATCCCTAGCGTCTAGAATCTGTCCACAAAGTGTTTTTAAGCCGTTTTAAGTGTTTTTAACTTGTTTTGAGTCCCTTGAGTCTATACAAACGTTTTTAACTTTGTTTTTGTGTTTTTAAATCAATTTAGAGTCGATTAGCAATCCCTCCTAATCCCCGGTCCAGAACGATCCCTACTTGCATACTTACTACAATTGACAACAAGAGGGTTTAATTTGCGTGTTAAGTAATTTTCACATCACCCTCCTATGATGGAAGTTGTGAAGAAGGAGATCATAAAGCTTTTGGATTGTGGAGTAATCTATCCAATCTCGGATAGTAGGTGGGTTTCGCCCGTTCAATGCGTTCCAAAGAAATCCGGAGTGACAGTGGTAGCAAATGCCGAGAATGAGCTTGTTCCTACTCGCATTCAAACCGGTTGGAGGGTGTGCATCGACTATAGGAAGCTAAACGCTACCACAAGGAAGGATCACTTCCCATTGCCATTCATTGACCAAATGCTTGAGAGGTTAGCGGGTTATGCTTTCTATTGTTTTCTTGATGGTTATTCTGGGTATAATCAAATTGTCATAGCACCCGAGGACCAAGAAAAAACTACTTTTACATGCCCTTTTGGTACATTTGCTTATCGTCGCATGCCTTTTGGTTTATGTAATGCACCTGCCACATTTCAAAGATGCATGATGAGCATATTTTCTGATTATGTTGAGAAAATAATTGAAGTGTTTATGGATGATTTTAGCGTTTTTGGTGATTCTTTTGATGGTTGCTTGCATAATCTCAGTTTGATCTTAAAACGTTGCGTTGAAACTAACCTTGTTCTTAATTGGGAAAAATGTCACTTTATGGTTAAACAAGGCATAGTTTTAGGTCATATTATCTCTGAAAACGGTATTGAAGTTGATAAGTCAAAGATAGATCTTGTACGTCACTTACCCTCTCCTACTTCGGTTAGAGAGGTTCGTTCTTTTCTTGGCCATGCAGGGTTCTATCGTAGGTTCATCAAAGACTTCTCAAAGGTTGCCTAACCTCTTTGCCGACTCCTACAAAAAGATGTGGCGTTTGACTTCAATAGGGAGTGCACGGCATCATTCAACCAACTCAAGGAGTTGTTGACCACGGCACCAATCATTGTCCCACCTGATTGGAGCCTACCTTTCGAGCTTATGTGTGATGCGTCCGACTACGCTTTAGGGGCTGTTTTAGGACAAAGGAAGGACAAGAGGCCGCATGTCATCTACTATGCCTCACGGACGTTGAATGATGCCCAATTGAACTATTCCACTACGGAAAAAGAACTTCTTGCCGTTGTTTTTGCTTTAGATAAGTTTAGATCATATCTAATTGGTACTAAAGTAATTGTTTTCACTGACCACGCAGCGTTGAAATATTTGCTCACCAAAAAGGAGGCCAAGCCACGGCTAATTCGTTGGATGTTACTACTTCAAGAGTTTGACATCGAGATTCGAGACAAAAAGGGAAGTGAAAACATGGTGGCTGACCACCTAAGCCGAATTGTGCATAATGAGGAGTCTCTACCTATTGCAGAAACATTCCCCGATGAGCAATTGCTGTCCATAACGGTTAGTGAGCCTTGGTATGCCGATTTGGTAAATTTTTTGGTGTCAAAACGAATTCCAAGCACTTTCACTAGGCACCAACGTGATAAGTTAAGACATGATGCACGGTTTTATGTGTGGGATGATCCATATCTATGGAAATTTTGCCCTGATCAGATTGTACGTCGATGTGTGCATGATTCTGAATTTCATTCAATTTTAAGCTTTTGTCATACATATGCATGTGGTGGGCATTTTGGCACACAAAGAACTGCCCTTAAGGTGTTACAAAGTGGATTTTATTGGCCTAGTATCTTTAAGGATGCTAGAACTTTTTGCTTAACATGTGATAAATGCCAAAGAATGGGTAGTATAAGTGCAAGGGACCAAATGCCGCAGGTTTCTATCCTTAATGTTGAAATTTTCGATGTTTGGGGTATTGATTTTATGGGTCCCTTTCCTTCCTCGTATGGTTTCATATATATTTTGCTTGCGGTCGATTATGTGTCGAAGTGGGTGGAAGCAAAGGCCACCTGGACTAATGATTCTAAGGTGGTTGCAGATTTTATTAGAACTAACATATTTGCAAGGTTTGGCATGCCACGAGTGATCATTAGTGATGGAGGGTCACACTTTTGTAACCGGACCATTGAGGCGTTGTTGAGGAAGTACAATGTCAACCATAAGGTTTCTACACCTTACCATCCTCAGACAAATGGCCAAGCCGAGGTTTCCAACCGTGAGATCAAGCAAATCCTAGAGAAGACCGTTGGGCCAACAAGGAAGGATTGGAGCTTACGGTTAGATGATGCACTTTGGGCGTACCGTACGGCATACAAAACACCCATTGGAATGTCCCCATTTAGGCTCATCTATGGCAAGCCGTGCCATCTCCCCGTTGAATTGGAGCACAAAGCTCATTGGGCCGTTAAGAAGTTTAACATGGACTTGGATGCAGCGGGAAGTCATAGGAGGCTCCAATTAAATGAACTTGATGAGATAAGGCATGAAGCGTACGAGAATGCTAGCATTTACAAGGAGAAGACCAAAGCTTTCCATGATAAGATGATTCGTGGCAAAACATTCTCTATAGGGCAGAAAGTGCTATTGTTCAATTCCCGTTTACGTTTGTTTCCCGGTAAGTTACGTTCTAAATGGATTGGACCGTTTGTTATCACTAATGTTTTTGTTCATGGTGCAGTCCAAATCCAAAGCTTGAAAACGGGGCATGAATTTGATATGAGCATATTTATGCGAATTAGTTAGCTTGTTCTCGTGCATTTATGTTAGTTATTTGTATTTAATTTAGTATTTTAAGCTATTTTCGTGTGTTTGTAGGTCCCAAGGGGTAAAGTATCAAGAAAGTGCATTTTGGAGACTTTTGGAGCATTTTTGGGCATGTTTTGGATAGCTTATGATTGGAGCAATGTGGATGGACGAAATTGAAGACCAAAGCATGCTAGGAATCAGCCAAAGAGAAGAGGAAAAATAAATTCAAGTCAAAGAAGGAAAAGGAATCCAAGAAGAAGAAGGGTTGACTAAGTCAAAGTTTCCTTACTTTGACTTTTGACTTTCCTAAGCCTATTTCATCAAGGTTTCATTCACAAGGAGGGAATCCTAGAGATATTGGGACACATAAACCCACAGCTATAAGGGAGCCACACCCTTCACTTATGTTTACCTTCCTTGCCGCACAAGCCAAGCACATTCCCTTTCTTTCTAGGTTGCTGCACCCTACATTCCCTTTCCCCCTTGGTTTCTAACATTTAATTGCCTTTTCCTTGTGGATTTGGTATTAAAATCTGATTCCCAAATTAATTGGGGCGTGCTCTACCTTCCCCTATAAATATATGACTTTGCAGCACCATTCTAGAAAACCATTCAATCATCCACTCACTCATTCATACAAACTACACATACATTCAACTCTCTCTCACTCTGCCGCACCTCTTTCCCATCCTTCACCCCAAAACACATCCTAAACCTCCCTCAACCACTTGTGCCGCAGCAAAGGAGAAGAAGGAAGACCTTGGACGTTTTTGTTCTTCAAGCTTTGGATCATTGGAGCGTTCTAGGTGTAATTCTTTCTTTGTTATAAATGTTTAAGTTAAATTCTTGTTGTTTTGCTGTGAACATGAGTGGCTAGACCCCTTTGTGGCTAGGGGTGATTTCAAAGCCATGATTATGGGTGCAATATGAATTGATAAGTTTCAGTTACGAATTCTTGAGTTGTGAATGCAATTGGCTTAACTGTTTGATTGATAACTTATTTGTGTTTGTTGATTGAGGGTCGACACTTAATTGGCATGCATGAATTTGATGCTAGAGTATAAGGGAGTTTCACATAATCGTTACAACCTTATACTCATAAGTGGTGAAGGTCGCTTATAAACGATCGCGTTAAGTTCAATTCTTAGCATGAGTGACATGATGTCATAGTTACAAGTGCTTTGTCAATGCTTATGATTTTCATTGAACGTAATGATCTTTGATTGTATCTTTATTATGATGTCATGTAGGGGACTTTCGAAGAATGCTTTGGGTTGTCGAATGATGTCATCCAATCCAATAACTCAAGGAAAATCTGATGGTTAATTAGTGATGTCACGGTTAACTTGGGGCATTGTCATTCGTGATTCAATGAAGGAGTAACTGGGAATCGATTCGTTTGCATACATAACATGTGTGGAGAAAGAGCCTCTAGCTAGCCCATCATCCATCCAAACTTCTCAAAAACGTTTTCAAACTTTGTTTTACCTTAAAATCTGTTTTCAAATTGTTTTCTTTTCAAATTCGTTCAAACAAAATCCCCCCTTTAATTTCTTGTTTTAAATTGTTTTAAACTTGTTTTACTTGTGTTTTTAAGTGTTTTGAGTCAAGCCAAAACCTTATTTTCGTCCAAAGTTTTGTTTAGAGTCAGAAACTGCCCAGTTTGTGTTTTTAGGCAGTTTTGAGTGTTTTCAACCTATTTTGAGTCTTGTGAACTTGTTTTAAGTCTTTTGAACCTATTCAAACGTTTTTAACTTTATTTTTGAGTCTTTGAGTCAGTTTTAAATCGATTGGCAATCCCTCCTAATCCCCGGCCTAGAACGATCCCTACTTGCATCTATATTACAATTCACACCAAGAGGGTTTAATTTGAGTGCTTAATATATTTCGCATCAGAATTCAAGGTGAACGGGCATCGTTTGAAGCCCTATTATGAGCACTTTCAGGAGCATGTCGTGGATGACATCCCCCTGGATGCCGTGGACTCCAATGTGGAGTGAAGAAGTTCATCGTCCGGCTGCAAGACGTTAAAGAAAGCGCTTCTTGGGAGGCAACCCATGCATTCAACAAAGGAAGACCTAGGAATCACTCCAATTCCAGATTTGCGTTCCTAAAACCCTTCTCATTGTTGCTCTTTCGTTTCTGCCATTTTGAGTTGTTTAGTTGCTGTCTGTTTGTTTATGTGTTTTGTGTGAGTGTATGCTTGAAACATTGAGGACAATGTTTAATTTAAGTGTGGGGGGGGTAACTAAGTGCTTTTGATGCAAATTCGTGGGATTTTATCACCCATAACTTCCAATGTTGTTCCTTGCTGTTTTATGTGTTTTTAAGCTGTTTTGGTGCATTTTATTGTGTGTTGACATAAAAATCCGAAAATCTCATAAAAATTTAAAAAAAATTGTTTCGAAAAACCCAAAAAGAGTTGTTTTTGTGTGTTTGTTTGTGTCTTAGGGTACCTTCCAACACAATGATGAGGATTCGGTTTGTAATTGCATGGCTGTTAAAGAGAGTTATAAACATGGATGAAAGTTTGATTTACTCTGTGGTGCATGCTTGGTTGTGGTTATAACTTATGAATTCATATGCAATCACAAAGAAAAAAATCAGTTTTTGTAACATGCTTGAAGGAAGGAACTCAAACTAACGCTACAACCTTGAGAGACTTGAGCCTAAACGTTTATTTGGAGAGTTGATAATCTGTGCATTGTTGTTTTCTAAAAGTCGTTGCATGATCTCATTATTCTTTGCTTGGTTACTACTTAGAAGGCGTTTCATCATTTAGTTCCAAATGCTAGAACTCATATCCGTTTCATTTAAAGCATGATATTGATTTGCATAACACACGAACAAGATGAAGTTGTGTAGTGAACCAAGAGCCAAACAGCCATCCCCGTGCATTGTGTTTAGGTTTAACCCCGTTGAGCCTCGTTTAGCCTATTTTCTTTCTTAACCACATCATCCTCACCTAGCCTAGATTAGGACCATCCATACCCTTGTTCTTGAAGCATAGTAAAGCATGATGTAAAGGGAATTCGTTTTGAGTGATTATTGCAGAAAACAAGTGTGGGGGAAGGGACTCTTGTGTTTTTGAGAGCAAAAAGGAAAGAAAATTCGTATGAAAAAAAAAGAGAAAAAGAAAAGTTGTGAAAAGAATGAAAAAGAGGTTCAAAATAAGTGAGAATGAACTCACAAGTGTTGTTTGTTGAAGGAAGGGTCCAAAACGTTCAATTTGGCCCTAATATGTGTTATTCACAACCCCTTTGTGTTTCAATTAGTTTCTGCCATTAAAGTGAATTCTAGACCTCAATTCAACTATTATGATTACTATTGTTTCAAGAATGTTTGTTTTCCATATCCGTTCTTTGTTAGCCAATCACCCTAGCCCCGTTACACCCCTTGACTTCTATCTTGAGTGTTGTGTGTTTCAATTTGTGGAGTTTGGGATTGGTATGAGCATATGGTGTCACTGGTTCTCGCATCTAAGTAGTAGCATTCCATTCATGAGATCATATCTATACATACTCCAGAAATTGCTTTCTTTGCTATCATCATATGTGAGTGTTCGTTTCATGTTTACATTAATCTTCTCACATATACTAGTGTAGGGTGTGTAGTCAGAAAATGTGTGTGAAAATAGAGAGTATCTTGTGAGGAATTGAGTGAATTCTCTAAGGCATGTTACTACATTCAAATCATTGTTTTAATTGGTTAAATGTGAACTAGTAAGTGGTGACTATGATTAAGTATGTGCTCAAGTGTAAAGATGTCCAAAATCTATGGGAATGATGATTTTTAACATGTCATGTGCATTGGAAATCCCTGAGGCAAATGTTGGAAGGTCTAGGTTGTGTTTTGTTTGTTTTGTTTCGTTTTGTTTTGCTCGAGGACTAGCAAAAGCTAAGTGTGGGGGAATTTGATAGGAGCATATTTAGGCGACTTAGTTGGCTTGTCCTTGTGCATTTACGTTGTTATTTCTTAGCTATTTTAGACTTTTAAGCCATTTTCGTGTGTTTTCAGGTTTCAAGGGTCAATAAGGCAAAAAGATGCATTTTGGGGCCTTTTGGAGCACTTTTGGGCCAAGTTTGGATAGCATGTGCTTGGAGCAAAGGGAATGGACGAAATTGAAGATCAAATGAGCCTAGGATTGAAGGAAGAAGGAAGAGTCGAGAATTGGAAACCAAGTTTCTATTCTTGAAAGTTACCAATTGTGCAAGTTTCCATTTTTGGGGTTTCCAAATTATGTTGGTTGCCTAATTACATGTCCTAGCCGCACCTTGGACCTTCTCATACACCCTAGCCGCACCTAATTCAGCAAGGAGGCCTTGTTCCTTGCCTTGCAAGGCATTCTAGAAGCCCAATTCCCCTAAACCCTAATCTGCCGCACCCCTTGGGCTTTTCCCCATCAAATTCTGATTAGTTTTGGCCTTTTCCTGATGGGTTTGGGTTCTAAAAGGCCTAATCTGACTTGCTAGGGTTTTGGGAGCCTATATATAGGTGTTATAAACCCTTGCCGCAGATCATTCATCTCCATATTTCTCAATTTCGTCAGAAATCATTCTCCCTATTCCAGCCGCACCATCCTTCACCATTCTCCATATTTTCCCCTCCAAAACACATCCAGCCGCACCACCCATCATCCCTAAACACCACCACACCATCTTCCACCATTCTACACCGTTCAAAACCCCCTAAACATACCTGCAAGTGTTGTGCCGCAGCAAGGAGGAGGAAGGAGGATGTCCATAGGCGTGCTTGCTGTTCAAGATTGGATCGTTTGAGCGTCTAGGTGTTTCCTTTCTTTTATTTTCCATGTCTAAATTTGTATATCTTTGCTCTGCGAGTATGAGAACTTAAACCCCCCTTGGCTAGGGGGGGATTCGAAACCATGTTTATGCTTGCTATATGATCTGATTACATTTAATTGTGTTTCATAAGTTGTGAATTCAATTTACTTATCTTCATGAATTTAGACAGATTTGTGTATGTTGGTTGAGAGTGCACGCTTAATTTTCATGCATAAATTGAATGCTAGGATATAAGGGAGTTTCACCTAATCGTTACGAACTTATATTCACAGGTAGTAAAGGTTGTTGATCACAATCGCGTTAAGTAAATTCTTGGCATAAGTTTCATGCAATTCATAGTAACAAGTGCCTCGTCAATGCTTATGGTTTTCATAAAACTTAATGATTTCTGCTTGTATCTCTATTATGCAATTCATGTAGGGAACTTGTGGGGAATGCTTTGGGTTGTTGTATGCAATCATCCAATTCAATAACTTAAGGGAAATCTGAGGGTTAATTAGTGCAATTCACAGTTAATTTGGGGCATTGAGAATGCATGGCAATTGAAACGTAATTGGAAATCATTTTGTATGCAAGTGTGACATGTGTGGAGAAGAACCCCTTAGCTAGCTTTCCATCCATTCACTTTAATCAAATTCGTTTTAAAATCTGTTTAGTTTACAAAGTTCTTGTTTTGTTTACAAATTCGTCAAAACCAAACCCCCTTTATGTTAAAGTGTCATTTTAGTTAGAAATCCATTTAGTTTGTGTCTTTAAGTGTCTTGAGTCAAGTTAAAACCAATTTTCGTCCAAATTATCCCTTAGTGTCAAAACTGCCCAGATTGTGTTTTTAAGGCAGTTTTGAGTGTTTCTGTGCTGTTTTGAGTCTTTTGGTTTGTTTTAGTGTTTTAAACTTTAGTTTTGCATTCTTTGAGTCTAGTTTAGTGTCTTTAACTTTGTTTTTATGTTTTAGAGTCAGTTTAGAGGTTTTAGCAAGCCCTCCTAATCCCCGGTCCAGAACGATCCCTACTTGCATCTATACTACAATCTACAACAAGAGGGTTTAATTTGAGTGCTTAACTATAATTCACATCAGTTGAGAGAGCACGCTTAATTGTCATGCATAAATTGAATGCTAGGATATAAGGGAGTTTCACCTAATCGTTACGAACTTATATTCACAGGTAGTAAAGGTTGTTGATCACAATCGCGTTAAGTAAATTCTTGGCATAAGTTTCATGCAATTCATAGTAACAAGTGCCTCGTCAATGCTTATGGTTTTCATAGAACTTAATGATTTCTGCTTGTATCTCTATTATGCAATTCATGTAGGGAACTTGTGGGGAATGCTTTGGGTTGTCGTATGCAATCATCCAATTCAATAACTTAAGGGAAATCTGAGTATTAATTAGTGCAATTCACAGTTAATTTGGGGCATTGAGAATTCATGGCAGTTGAGACGCAATTGGAAATCATTTTGTATGCAAGTGTGACATGTGTGGAGAAGAACCCCTTAGCTAGCTTTCCATCCATTCACTTTAATCAAATTCGTTTTACAAACTGCTTTAGTTTACAAAGTTCTTGTTTTGTTTTCAAATTCGTCAGAACCAAACCCCCCTTTATGTTAAAGTGTCATTTTAGTTAGAAATCCATTTAGTTTGTGTTTTTAAGTGTCTTGAGTCAAGTTAAAACCAATTTTTGTCCAAATTATCCCTTAGTGTTCAAAACTGCCCAGATTGTGTTTTTAAGGCAGTTTTGAGTGTTTGTGTGCTGTTTTGAGTCTTTTGGTTTGTTTTAGTGTTTTAAACTTTAATTGTGCATTCTTGAGTCTAGTTTAGTGTCTTTAACTTTGTTTTTACGTTTTTGAGTCAGTTTCCAAGTGATTTCGCAATCCCTCCTAATCCCCGGCCTAGAACGATCCCTACTTATATTCCTTACTACAATTGATCAAAAGAGGGTTTAATTTGTGTGTTAGTAAATATCATACCAATAAGCTGAACAGTGTGCTTCGTCCAGAATTACTTTCTTTAATTCCATATCATTAGTCACATACATCCCGTTCTCTTGCATAAGCATGCCATTTGATTCATTAAATCTGAGGTCTTTCTTTTCTTTTCCGTCGTTCCTTGCCTCAATTAATTCTTGGATCTCTTCATCATCCATCTGAGTTTCAAGCACATGATCCACTAAAATTTGGCCTAACTTGAAAATTGACAAGTAAGACTTCCTCTTTAACTTCCACTTCTAACTGCACTCCAGTGGATCGTAAATCATCAAGAAGAAGAATATGACAATCATAATTGGCATGAAGTCTAACTGAATTCTTCCTACTAAGTGCATCAGCTACCACATTTGCATAATCAAGACGATACCCAATCGTGCGATCATAATCTCCTAACAACTCAATCCACCTTCGTTGACGAAGATTAAGATCCCTCTGAGTAAACAGATACTGGAGACTCTTATGGTCCATAGAAATCTTACACTTTTCTCCATAAAAGGTAATGTCTCCAAATCTTCAAAGTAAAGATGATAGCCACTAATTCCAAATCATGAGTAGGGTAATTCATCTTAAGAGGTTTCAATTGCCGTGAAGCGTAAGCAATCACTCTACCATGTTGCATCGGTACTCATCCAATGACCATTCAAAGAAGCATCCAAGACCATAATTACCGCTATCATCTGGGAGGGCTAAAACAGGTGTATGAGTGAGATAATACTTCAGTTGCTGAAAACTTTGCTCACAATTTTCATCCCACTCAAACCTAACCTCTTTTCTAACCAAAATTGACATTTGCTAACTTAGCATACAACCGAAGTTCCCTCAATCTTTGCAACATCAATTTAAGATGTCTAGCATGCCCTGCACTAGTCTTACAGTATACCAGAATATCGTCAATGAAAACAATAATAGACCTGTCTAGATATCACTGGAATACTTGATTCGTCAAACCCATAAAAGCAGCAGGCGCATTCGTCAAACCGAACGGCATTACTAAAAACTCATAATGACTCTGGCAAGTCTTGAAAGCAGTCTTAAGGACATCCTCACTACTAACCTTCAACGGGTAATAACCAGATCTCAAATCAATCTTCGAGAACACACGAGCACCTCGAAATTGATCAAACAATTTATCTAAGCGTGGCAACGGATAACTGTTTTTAATCATCACCCGATTCAACTGTCAAAAATCAATACATAACTTCAAAGTTCCGTCTTTCTTCCAAACAAATAGAACTGGGGCTCCCCAAGGTGAAACACTAGGCTGTAAGAAACCTTTATCAACCAATTCCTGCAACTGGATTTTTAATTCTCTTATCTCCGCAGGAGCCATTCTATATGAAGTCAAAGATATAGGACCCTGATATGAGCATATTTATGCGAATTAGTTGGCTTGTTCTCGTGCATTTATGTTAGTTATTTATATTTAATTTAGTATTTTAAGCTATTTTCGTATGTTTGTAGGTCCCAAGGGGTAAAGTATCAAGAAAGTGCATTTTGGAGCCTTTTGGAGCTGTTTTGGGCATGGAATGGATAGCTTATGAATGGAGCAAGGTGGATGGACGAAATTGAAGATCAAAAGAGCCTAGAAGGATGTTAGAAGTCAGTTTGGAAGCATAAAAGACACAAAATCAGCATCTCCTACAAAAGTGGCGTTTTGTCCCCTTTGTGTTCCCTCCTTGTCTCCTTTGGTGCAACAATTCCCCTTGCCATGTTTCCCTTTTTAATTTAGGACCTAAAACAGCAAGGAAACCCTTTTCCTTGCCTTGTTAGACCTTTCCCTTTTATTTCTTTCCCTTGCCGCAAGTAACTTACCTTTTCCTTGCACTTTCTGTCCATGCCGCAAATCCATACAATTCCCTTAGGTTTCTGATTTTAATTCCTATTTCCCTTTAGGTTTTGGTTTAGTTTTTGTTTCCTAGAATGCCCAAACCGTGCCTTAACCTCTCCCCTATATATATGACCCCATGCTACACCAAACTCAATCATTCACACAACCATTCACTCATTCACACACTTTCAGCTCAAAATCCTTTCTTGCCGCAGCCCTCACTCTCTCTAGACTTCCATCCCTCATCCAAACACATCCATACCCATCTTAGACCCTTTGTGCCGCAGCAACGTGGAGAGGAAGGAACCTTGGACGTTTCAAGCTTGAAGATTGGAGCATTCTAGGTGTACTTCGTTCTTAATTTCAATGTTTACTTTATTATTCTCTAATCTTGTTGTGACTATGAGTGGCTAAACCCCTACTTAGCTAGGGGGGAATTCGAAGCCATGAACATGCTTGAGATATGAATTGATTACTTCCAATTGCGACTTGATGAATCGTGAATGCATATCAATTAACTGTTTTATTCATAACTTGTTCTTGTATGTTGATTGAGGATGCATACTTAGTTTTCATGTAGGAATTTGATGCTAGAATATAAGGGAGTTTCACCTAATCGTTACGAACTTATATTCACAAGTAGTGAAGGTTGCTTGTCACAATTAGGGGTGGGCACGGGCCGGGCCGGGCCCAAATTTAGAGGGACCGGACCGAACCCGCTTAAAAAGGAAACGGGCCGGGCCGGACCAGGTGTTGCAAATCTAATCACAGGAACCGGACCTAACCCGGCCCGTTTGAAACGGGCCGGTTCGGGACGGGTCCACGGGTCCTCTTTTTTTTTTTTCGGTTTTGATCGTCCCCAACAGACTCAAATCGCAAAGCAGTATGTTGATGCCTTTCGTAATATCGCTAAACCAAACTTGTAAAACATGTTCTTATGCAAACAGAACAACGAAAGAATGAAAAACTTAGAACCAAATGATTTTAGTAAAGCAAGAAATTGGAGCTAACACAAACAAAATGTATCAAATTAACAATAAGCAATCAATTAGCAATTTCATAGCAAAAAACAGCTAAACTGAGATTAAAAGTTAGGAATTTACAAAACCAAAAAATTCTAAAATTCCAAACAGCCTCTGCAAAAAATATCAGGAGACAAAATAATCATTTAAGTTGGGTGAATTGGATCAAAATTTAGGAGGGTGAGATTGGAAACGTTTTACTAAAACCAAACACCAAACCTTCTAACAGGACCTCGTCACCTTCCTCAACATCCTCAAATCGCTCCAGATCTCGGCGAAGCCCGACCCGACCCAGACCCACTCTCAAAATTGGCCTGCCCAGATCCTTAGCTAGCTCCACCGCGTCCGAAACCTCTGGATCGAGCTCCCGTCAGGAAATCTCCGGTTCGGGAGGGAACTGGGTTTTTGGTGGGTGAGCTGGGTGCGTTTAGGGCGGGTGAGATGGGAGAGAGAGAGATAGAGAGAGACTGTGGGAGAGAGAGATCTAGAGGATGAGATCGAGAGAGATGAGATCTGGCCTTCGAGATCGAGGTGAGATGGGACAGAGAGAGAGATGACTGTGGGAGAGAGAGATCAAGAGGGAGGAGATCGAGCCTTCGAGATCTAGAGAGATCGAGCCTTCGAGATCTAGAGAGATCGAGCCTTCGAGATCTAGAGAGATCGAGAAAGATGAGAGATCGAGGGAGGACCGGAGGAGGAGACTCGGAGTGGAGTCTGAGAATAAGAAAGAGAGTGAGAGGGGAGGGTTGAGCGAAGGTTTGACTCTGAGAATAAGAGAGAGAGAAGGTAATGCGTATGAATGACGGTAGAGATTTAATCAGTTGAAATGAACGGTCCGGGCCGGGGGCCCGTTTTCTCTCATTTTTAGAACCGGCCTGCCCCGTTATTTACCAAGAACCGGCCCGGCCCGCCCCGTTTTGTGTTTATAATTTTTGGACCTGCCCCGTACCCGCCCCGAACCGCAAGAACCCGCCCCGACCCGCGGGTCCAGGACCCGTTTGCCCACCCCTAGTCACAATCGTGTTAATTGGATTCTTGGCAAACGTATCAAGCTCTCATAGTTACGAATGCCTCGTCAACACTTATGATTTTCATGGAACTTAATGATCTCTAACTGTATCTCTTCTATGCACTCATGTAGGGGACCGTTGGAGAATAATTTGGGTTGTTGTATGCTCTTCTTCCGATTCAATGACATAAGGAAAATCTGAGGGTTAATTTGTGCACGTACGGTTAATCTGGGGTGTTGAGGTTCATGGTTCATTGAAAAGCAATTGGAGATCGATTTATGTACAAGTGTGTCATGTG
>JAVVNS010000102.1:0-125000 GCA_036320875.1 Cotoneaster glaucophyllus
TAATTCACTTAGATGTTAGTGGAACTTGTCCACAACATAATACTACTCATGTTGTATAACATTCACCGAAGATCGCTCTTGGTTAGACTATCGTTTATTTTTAATAAACACAAGTCCGAATACTTTGCAAAAGGTTTCAAAGAATTCAAGAATGTAAGTTGATGAGTAAAGACGTCTAAAGTATTTACTCCTTAGATTTGATCCAAGGAAAACTGACACTTTAGATGAGTCTCCTTGAAAGATATCAAGGAAAGAAGCATCATAAGATAATGGATTTCTTAATTGGGAGAAAAACGAACTCGAATAAGATTAAGTTCTTTGGATGTTATCAATTACCCATATATAGGATATATACTTTGTCAATTAGAAGATCTTCCAAAAATTTCATGACTCCATAAGATGTAGTTGGAAAGAAAGACAGGTCTTAATTGTGTTAAGATTTGGGGTTGTGTGCTAATAAGCGATATTAGTTTGAAAACAATCTTGTGGGATATCCATAAATTAACATTTGGATATCACTTCTATAAACCAACTAACAAATGTTGTTTGTTGGGTAGTTCATTGTAATCTTACAATAGGATTTGCCTAAGATAGAGCGAATGAACTATAGATAGAATTCAAATAATGGGTTCTTTGAGAGACAAGATGATAATCAACAAATATAACAACCTAATTCCTACATCACTAGCTCCAAGGTAGTCGAGAAGGATTTATAAACTGTCTTAGTTGAATGGTTTGAACTTTAGGACTACGTCATAGAGTTACACCTCTTAATTCGAAAGAAATAAGAATGAAAATCCTTATGACTACATTGAGTGTATATACGACATATACTCAATGAAATGGTATAATACCATTTGACCCGAAATAGTGAAACTTTCATAGCTAATTGGTAGCTTAAGGTGACTACAATCAACGAGATTGGTTGACTTGGAAGAAACCATCTTTTTGATGTAGTCTTGGTTTCTATTAGTTCGAAGATTGCTAGTTAGTAGTTACAACTAAACCGTGATTCATTATTTGGACATAATATGGTTTCCGAAACCATTATCAATATAGTCTTGATAATATATGTCTAAGACTAGGAATCACAAGACTTGTAAGTTGTAGAGATCCATCCATCATGAATCTTAGCAAGCTAGTGGGAGTTATAAGCATCTTATGAGAGAAAGATCAAATTGTTTGATTTCTCATAAAGATATCAATGAATCTTTTGTTTACTAGGTATACAAAAGATTAGTGGGAGTTAATCATATTCCTAAATTTGAACATATATTTGATATATTAATTTTGGAAATGAAAGGAATTCTTCTTCGTTGAAGTTATGACTTTGAACATTCTATAAAGATAGAATATATATGGGAGACATAGTTTATATACATGGAATTGAAATCTATAATGATAGATTTCAAGATATAATTGGATTATCTCAATCCCTATTGATAGCCGAAATATGTAGGAAGTTTCTCGAATGATAAACTTCAAAGGAAAGGACAATTCCAGTCAGACTGGGAGTTGCTCTTCTAAAAGGGAATGTACCCTTTTGACTCCCAAAGAAGCATGAAGCGTAAATAGAATCCTTTATGCATACACAGAAATGTGATTTACGTATTTCATATTGTATGAAAAAAGTTGATATGAGTTGTACCAAGATCGGTACAAAACAATATTAGTGCGAGCCCAGGATCAGAACCATGGCAACTGTCAAGTGAGTCCTTAAGTATATTAGAAATACTAAAGGATAGATTCCTCAAGAATGAGGAAGAATTAGAGTAACGCAATGGAAGCGTAAATGTATTAGATTATGAATCTAATATCCTATTCATCATTGGATGTCTCTTCATTTTGAATGAAGAGATAATTGGATATCTCTTTATTATGACTAAAGAGATATTTGGGTGGAAACATTAAAAGTAATGACTTTAGTGTGTTCCATCGTGCATGCAAAATATATCACCATATAAAAGCTTACAACAATGTTGTTTGGATGAAAAAGTTTATGAACTCTCCATTCGATTCCAACCATAAAGTGTCTCTAGTGTACCGACACTACGACACTAATGAGACTATAGCTCAAGCCAGGGAATCAAGGTCTCATCAAGATCCGAACTCAAATGAGAGACAAAACCACATGATTGAGAATCATGTATTGGTGATGTCGTTATTCTCAAGTTTGCTTCTATGGATAACATATAGATATCCATTGTCTAGGCCTACTACTCAACCAATTTTTTTGAAATGAATTCAGAAGAGGTATCATCACTAATGACCAAGCTGATTGGCTCTAGTGCAAGTGGAAGATTGTTGGAAATGTGCCCTAAAACCAATCATATGATGATACTTTATGGACATTTCACTAATCCAGTTTAATATAAAGGGCAAAGATTATTGTTTCAAGCCATCTCATATAACTGTTATATGCTTAAACGATAAGTCCAAGGAATATGTAATTGGGAGAATATGATCTAAAGAAGTTAGATTCAAGAGACCATTCTTTTTCGTATACATATCCTAAACGTTCCTGATCATAGGATTGCCAATTGGTCATTGACAGTCCGATAAGATCAGTACGTGCTATGTCTTCTTTTAGGGAGAGTGACTGGTCTCGAGTCATTGGTGTGACTGACACCAAGAAAAGCATGTTGGTGCTCGATAGAGAATGAGTCAATTGACCTGCGGCATCACAATTGTCTTGTAGTTACACCTTGATCTTTGACTATGTCAAAGTCACTCCGTCAGAGGGTGTCCACGACATAGTTGGGTTTAAGCCACTTAGCCATGGAGGCAAGTGAATGCGGAACAAGGGATCTATAACCTTCAAATCGTTTGAGGGAGAATACTCTACGATATGATTAAGAATCTCTGGCCAGAGTATGAATGAGATTTAGGAAGTCGTTCTAAATCAAATTCAAGGTAATCATATAAGTAAATGAATCGCATTGGATAGTAGACATGAATAAACTATCAAACCAAACAATGTGGTCAAGAGTATTGTATTAGAGAAAGACCGTATTGCATTGTAATCCTAAACTGAATAGGTTCTCCACCTCTTCTGATTAGCTTGGGTAGCTATGATATACTGCTAGGTGTCACTCATGGTTTGTGGAAGCCCTAAAGGTGTATAATCACTAAAGGGAGAATTGAAAGTATGTTTCAATTCACAATCGATTATTAAGAGTAACAATCGCCCATTGCCTCGCTAAAACGAACCTAATGGATCGTACACCGTGTAAGGTAGAGATTGAAGAAACAACGGAGTTGAGTAAGAATAATTAAATGGTTTAATTGTTTATGGCTAGGATTAATTAATATGTTAATTAATCAAACAAATAAGTTCGTTTTAGATCTCGGGTTAGTTTTGGGCCTCAAGGCACAATGGGCTTCGAACGTCAAGCCCATTGACTTAAGTTGTATGACAACTTAATGAATAATGATTCACAAAGGCCCAAATAGCCCAAAACCTTTAACAAGGCCGGCCATATTGGATGAAAGGGTTTTTGGTTCTTTTTGTCACTTAATTGAAGTGACTATATACAGGACTTTATAGCCAAAAAGCCATTGGGGTTTCTTTGAGGAAATTGGAGAGAACACAAGCTCTCATTTTCTCTCCAAGAGGCCGGCCACCCTAGAGGAAAATAGCTAGCAATCTTACTTCCTCTAGGTCACTCATCTCTTCATCAATGCTCTCCTTGGTGTGGAAAATTAGAGGTTCTCTATTTTGGGAACTTGAAGAATCCTTTCAACCATCCTCCTCTAAGACATCCATGGATCTAAGAAGTAAGGAATGAAGACCCTACCCTTGGATGATTAGCCTTTGCTTATGCAAAGAGAAATCAACAAAGGTATAAGATTTCTCAACTCACTGTGTTCTTAAGTTGAGTCTTGGTTCACCACAACTACTAGGCTTTGAATTTCATGGGTAATGTTTTGTTTTGAGTGCATACAAGCATGATTCCGCCTTTAATTGTTAATTGCATGTCATAGATGTTGCTTAAATGACCATGTTTTTCACAAATTTTCCTTCACGGATCCGGGTACGAAAGATCTGATAGGGTGATTTTCGAGACGTTAAAATCCAAGTGGTCCTTGTGGGGTGAACGAACTCATTGAAGAGGATTATTAGGCACCAACCATATCAGATTAAGGAGAATCATTTCTTGGCAGAGCATAAAGAGAATAAAGTGAGGAGAGGGAGGATGAGGGGGAGGGAGAATTGGCAAAGGAGGAACGATGATGGCTGGGTTTGTGAAAACATATAGCAGAGAGAGACGTGAGGGAGTTAGTCACCGCAAATCCCCAAGTTCTTGACGGGCCTCGCTAACGAAAGAGTTTTTCCACGCGTGTTCCCTTTAGTCTCATTTAACTTAGTCCCTGCACTTAACAAACACATGATTATATTAATATGTAGTCCAATTCAGTCTAGTCCAGTGACAATTAATGAGGCCAAACAAACGCACGAGATTATGGAGGGGAACATATGAAATAAAACATGTCAAATCACGAGAAAAGAAAACGGTAAAAAGAGGAAGATAAGTTTGAGGTTTCAATAACAAATGCTCTTACACCATCAAAAGAGGAACATAAGTTTGGTATAAATTCAAAGTCGAATTGATTACACAACGTATTTTATTTTGACAAGAGAACATTATCGTAAACATGCGGTTTTCAAGAATTCTTTTTGGGCTAGGTGGGTATCATTTATTACAAGTGAAGTATTCCAAGGAATTTGGTCACTTCATTGTTTTACTCATAGAGTGCTGGATCTGATAACCTTGGAGTTGGGATGGCAACCAAAGGAATCTTCTTCTTCAACACAATCCCAAACTTCTCAGAAAGATCCAACTTCTCTCCCTCTGGCAATTTCCAGTCAAAAGAATGCAAAAGTGTAGCAAGTGAATGCATCACCATCCTCTCAGCCATTGCAATCCCAGCACATATTCTTCTACCTGACCCAAATGGAAAATAGTTGAAGTTTTTCCCACTGTAGTCCCATTTGCTATCCAAGAACCTCTCCGGCTTGAACTCCAACGGGTTTTCCCAAATCGAAGGGTCTCTATGTATAGCCCAAACGTTGACAAAAATCCGAGATCCTTTAGGAATGGTGTAGCCTCCCACAATGCAATTTTCACGTGGGCAATGAGGGATTAACAGAGGCAGGGTTGGGTGCAAGCGCAAAGTTTCTTTCATCACAGCTTGTAAGTATGGCAATTTGTTGATGTGGGACTCTTCTACAATGTTGTGTTTGCCAACTACATCTTCCAACTCTTTCTGGGCTTTTTCCATCATCTCTGGCTTGTTCATGATTTCAGCCAGTGCAAACTCAGTTGTGTTGGAGGAAGTGTCAGTCCCACCCACCACCATATCCTGTGTAGAGAAAGATTCCACACTATTATGTTACTGGACTAATTTGTGCACTCCATCCTGCTTAGTCTCAAATTCAAATCACGCTAAGTAAATATACACTTAAGACTTTAATGGACAACGAGTTGTATGCTAAAAAGTCGAAGTGTGATTAAAAGTTCAATCTCAAAGCTTAACTGTCACAACTCCAGTAGCCTTGAATGACTCTCATGAAAAATACTTGTAACTAAAGAGCAATCTAACCAGACCAGAACACCTACTTACCATTTGGGATTTTAGTGAATCTTCATCATCTTATTCTAAGGATAGTTCTCAAACGGAAGAGTAACTATTTATTTTGAATTTATTTGGAAACTTGTTTGATCACCCCAAATGAAAACTGAAAATCAAAACTCAGAAATTCAGAAACTGAAAGTTAAACGATTCTAAACAAGTTTTCGGTGAAAATAGGTCAAATTTGTAGACAAAATAATATGTTAGCAATGAAAAATAAACACGTTAATCTATAATTAGTTAATAATAATAATAAATAAATAAATAAGTAAAATAGAAAACCAAAACTAAAACCTTGCGCAAAGCTATTTATTTATGATCATTAATAAATAAAAAGGTTTCTATCACAAATAAATTTTGAAATTCAATCACCCTATTAAGATGATTGTTGTAAATCAATATAGTTTTAAAAATGATTGTTGTAAATTAATATGGTCATTCCGTTATAATTCTGTTAAAAATTCTATTAAATATTTTCATATACATTAAAAAATTTATATAATAAAAAAAAACGATTTTATCTTTGACATAATTAAAAACTTAAAAATAAAATAAAATAAAATAAAATCGTCTTCTAGTGGGCCCACCTGGTACCGGGAAGACCGACGACCCTTCTAGCTCGCCTCGCCCCACGGCGGCCGTTTTATTTTTGTATAATGAAAAACAAATTTACAGAAAATAATTTTCGTAAAGTAGATATGTATATGGATTTCATGCTATTAAGATTGAGAATGTAGTCCCAATATTAGGCATAGTGACTAACCTGCAGGATTTAAACTCTGCCATCAACGAAGATAAATTTTAATAAATCGTCTCGAAATACTTAAGAATTAATAACATCATCTGTCAAAAAGATCATATGAATACAAAGGATATCATGTTAAGAATAAAAAATAAACTAGCGGGAAAGCCAATAGCCTCCCTAAAGCTGGTAGAGTAAATCTTAAGCAGAAATATTTGAGGCGGGAATGCTTTATGAAGGTAAAGGTATCAATCTGCTGCCTGAAAAGGAATTCTGAATGCAAGATCCATTATTGAAGGGATGAGATGGATCGTGGGAAATAGGAGGAACCTTTTGTTCTGGACTTATAATTGAGTTTTTCGTTTCACTATCATTAACCTTCTTCAGGAAGATCAGTTAGTTCAACTAGATTTAGGCCTTAAGGTAAGTCACTTTATTATAAATGGGGCTTGGAATAGATCCTTGTTGCATGTCGTGGATGAGGAGATAACGAGTATGATTTGTAGTATTCCCTTACCATTAACTGAGAAGCCTGACTCTCTTTGTTGGGGCTTAAATGCGAATGGTATATTTAGTGTAAAAGTCGGCGACATGCGGTCCGATTTGATTCGTGTTTTGGTTTCGATTTTCGGTTTCAAGTGCCCACCCCTAGTTTGTCCAATCTTAGTGTTGCTCTCCTTATTTGCTCGCAAATTTGGAAGATGAGAAAACCAAGTTGTCTTCAATTATGCAAAAGCTTATCCGGCTAGAGTGGTAATGCTGGCCTTAAATGTGGGAAATGATTATGCAAATGCTAATAAGAAAAAAAGTTGCAGTAAACTTTGACAGCTCTGTGAGGAACTCCAACGCGGCGGCTGGCTTCTTCATCAGGAATGAACACGGTGACCCGGTGATTGTTGGCGCCAGATCCACAGGCAAAACCATTGTTAACTGATGAGTTCATATTATACCATATAGTTTACCCTATTCTTAGTATTAATTTATTGGTTATTTTGGTAAAATTTTGATACTTTGTTATATATTTTCAATATAGGACATTCGACTTCTTCCAGAGCAAAAAGTGATCAAACGGATGAATTTTGGAGTGATTCTAATTGAAGGATGTTCATGAGTCTTTCAAAATGACTGTATCAAAAATTCAGATTTTTCTACCAAGCCGTTTGACTGTGGCGATGAAATTAAAGCTCAGCGCGCAGTTTTCTCAGATTGACATTTCTGGACGTTTTGGGTATTTTGAAGGTCAAGATGGCATATTTTGAGGAAGATTACTTCTGAGGATTTGTTAGGAACGTCTCAAGCTTTAAAAAGATACATTTTGGGACCAAATAGGAGTTGATTTGGTAGGTCAAAAGTCTGATTTTATGAGAAATCCGAATTTTAGTTTAAATAGGAAACCTTTTATTTCCTAGTTATCGTATTCTATTATGTTTCCTAGTTTTTAGAAGACCTTTTCTAGGAAGGTTTTTATTTTCTAATAGTATAAATAAGGCTATTTAGCCATTAGGGAACGCACACATTATTTGGAGAATTGCTTTTGACAATTCAAGTTTATTTACAAGATGTTTTCTATCCATGTTTTTTATAATATTTTGTTTTATGATTGTTTGTAACTAATTTTCGTTTGCTAGGGCGATGTCTTGAGCCTTAGCATGAATATGTAGTTTTTATTTAATTGTTTATGATATTATGCATGTTTACTTTGAATTATTAATCACTGTGCTTTAAAATATCTTTGTGTCTTAATGCTTAGCTACCATTAGGATATTTAGATAAGTAATCAGATGCAATTTGATCGGGAATGCCACCAGAGGATTGAGTGTTGCTTCTTGTGATTGATAGTTGTAAGTTCACCTAGGGCGAATGCCACGTCTTAGGGGTTGCATGGTTTTTTAAAGGGTTGTCACAAAGCGTAATGAGTCATGCATGTTTATATTTGATCTGAATACTGCAAACAGATTGCATGTTTGATATATGTTCTAGCTTGAATGCTACAAGTAGAATATGCATTAGGAAAACCTAACCTTCAAAGTTGCATGTATAATTCATAAGTAATTGGTAAAACTACATAAGATTGTTAAGGGGACGGCGGAACCCTAGGCTTTTACAATTTGGTTTTCAAAACGTTTTCCTTTGTTTTCTATACTTTGCTAATTTCTTTAATCATTGTAATTAAATTTGTTTTTATTATTTTTAAATTCAAAATCAACCTTTTCCAATCTTTGTTTTCAAATAATTAGCTAAGAGTTAGTTTAAATACATATTATTCATTCAATCCATGTGGAAACAATGTTGCTTGAGCTGTTTATACTATAACTACATTGTTCTCTTGCAAGTATTTTGTGTGATTTTAACCTCTTTGCGCAGGTACCAAAAAATCCTCTCATTAACGTTGCGGAATGTCTAACGCTAAGAGCAACTCCACCGTTGCTAAAGCCTCCTAGGGCTATTCACTATTTAAACCACCCAGTGAATAGTAAATACCCTTAATGAACAGTAACATCATTTTGCATCTCCACCCCTACATTGAATAGCCCTGGCAATAGGCAATAAGATATTAGTATTTTTTATTTATTTATAAAATAATACAAAATAATTTTATTTGTTATTTCAAATAAGATTTTTAATCGTTCTCGTTGCGCCACGTGTCATTATAAAAAAAAAAACAATTATTGGTGATGGATTTCGATAAGATTTTTATCCAATGTCATCATGCCACATGTCGTTACCTTTTCAGAATCGTTGAGGATAGATTTCTGATCAGATTTTTAACCAATTACGTCGTGCCATGTGTCACAATCTGTTTACAATCTTTGAGGATAGATTTCGATCAGATTTTTAACGAATGACTGCATGCCATGTGGCATTATCTACAACCTAATCCTTTATAAATCATCCATATAATCCACCATCCATCCTCATAAATCTCACACCAATTTTCTCAAGATCTCTATCATTATTCATAGTTTCTGCTTCCTTCTTCACCAAAATCAAATTCTGTATCATTATTCATAATTTGTGCTTCCTTCTTACAATGTCTTCTTCTTCAAGGATGATGTGGGAAATCAATTAGCAAGAGGAAGAAATGTTTAACCAATCAAAATGAATGTTCAGTCTCAAGGTAGCCCAAAACGAGATGGAAGAGGATGAGGAGCGTAGAAAGAGAGATGACGAAGCAAGAATGGCAAGAGCCTCACATTCCTGTAGAGTCATCCAAGTTGTGGCTCAGATCTGCAAGCCCAGCCATTCCGCAAACCTTGATAGAAGCAAGCAACGACGAGGTACGGATCTCTTGGACGATTATTTTGTCCATAACAGTGCATTCCCTGATACGTACTTTAGACGTCGTTTTATAATGGAACGACATTTGTTCAACAAAATCATGATTGCTGTTTGCAACCATGATTCTTACTTTGTGCAAAAGAATTATGCTTTTGGTGTTATAGGTCTCATTCTTGAGCAAAAAATTATTGTTGCCCTGCAGATGCTTGCATATGGAGCACCTGCAGACCAAGTGGATGAGATAGCGAAGATGGGGAAATCAACCATTCTTGAATCCCTGATGAGGTTTTGCAGAGCAATCGAATCTTAGACTTCCCCTAACAGATAAATGATGGTGGCAGAGAACGTCAGTGCATGCGGTGTTGGAGCTCTCCGCTCCCAGAGGCGGGCCGATATACATCCCCAATCTGGTAGGTCCCCTCACCAGCTTCCCTTTGTTTCAGTCTTCCATTCTCCAAGAAATCCAGGATTTAGAGGCCGAAGTATCCTCACATTCGTCCCAAGTTTCCGACGAAGATATTTGGGTAGTAACATGGCTATCAAGGTAGCGTTTAAGGACGATGAACAAGAAGGGAGAGCAAAAGATTCTGAGACATCAAACCATACAACTTGTGAAAAGAAATCCAATAAGAGAGAACGAGGAAAATATTATAATCACGTAAGAATCCAATGTGGATTTAACTAATTGTGATAAAGGAGAAGTAATATGTTGGTAATGCAAATCATTAGAGTTTGAATACGTGTAAAACCAACATCCTATAATTGAGGAAATACATTCAACGTGCTTCTAAAGCCACTCCATACACGGTTGGGATTTGGTGCAACGGGTGAACAACAAACCCTCCACAATAGATGGAAGTTGTCTACCATTGCATCTGTATAAAATGAATTCCCTGCTCACAAAGAAATCGTTCTGCGTTAAGGGTCTATCACCATCAGAATATAAAGGTCTCTATGTGAGTAGAAGAGTTCTGGTTTGTGATTAACAACCAACCATGTCTACACCAGTCAAAGTCAGTCTTGTTCAACTTCCATGGCAATTGCTGTAATCAAGTCAGCCGATTATTTCTTTGTGTTTTAATTATATAACCATGCTAAGTTCTAACAAATCAAGCTCTGGACGAAACTTATATTGCAAAGGTGGAGCGTACAAAAAGAATCAAAGAGAAGCAAGACGAAGACAAAGCAGCCGTGAGACGCTGCATTCATTCAATTCAAACCCCAATTCGAATATCCAAGCAGATCACGCCGCTACGTCCTCTAGGGCAGTTTATGATAAGATGAAAACCCTAAGATCTGCAAGTTCAACTGCGAAGGTAAAAATGTCATCCATCATTTAGGATTACTCCATCCCTGTGCACTATCCAGAAGTTGTTCTTTCGATTGAGGTTTACCATAACGTGCGAAAACAGATGAAGATCCAAGAGTTGTTGGTTCTTGGACAGCAAACTTTAACCAAACTGAGGGATAAGATCTACTGCTCAACAGACAATGTGATGCAAAAGGCCGGTCAGCATGATCCTTGGGGATACTTCTTTATCGAAGACACATTTTGCAACGATCTTAGAGATCCGTTCGCAGTAGGTTACATCGAACTTGTACTCGATTGGCTTAGAAACTCGAATGACGAGGCTCTCAGAAAATTGGAAATGCCTTGTAGCCGGAATGTCCCAAAAGAAGAAGCTAAAAGCAACAATAAGTGATGTCACGAGCTCTGAGGCCCTTGACATGCACAAGACTCGGTTTTGTGACTTAAAATTCTGACTTGGCGTTGAATACCTGTACTGTCACCAGGGAGATTGCAGACATACAATTGTAATTAGAGACATGAGATTGCTTCATCGGCAAGACATACGAAACAAGGTAGTCCATTGCTCTTATTTCAGTTGAAGTCGGTTGCACGAAAATGTAATGCTTGTAAAATATTTAGAGCGACAAAGGTGACGGAGGTAAAAAGGATGTGTGAATAGCACGATCTTGTCGATAATCTTGCTCTTAGAGATCCTGATTACTCAATAAACACAAGGGAACTATTATTACTATTAGTACTTTAAAAATCTCATTATGCACTCCAGGGGCGGATGCATTGAGGGGCAAGGGGGTCAGCTGATCCCCCGAACTTCCGTGAACGTCCATAGATACCTTGGTTGCTGACCTTCTGAACTTCGGTGAATGTCCATGGATACCTTGGGTGCTGCCCTTTTGAAGATTAAAGTTGACTTCATACATGCCCTCCAACATCGTCATTTTTGGACAAACATATTAAAGGGATGCAATGATATCAAACATTATCAGTGTGTTTCTTTGTTAAGCATTCATATGGGAGCAGCCTTGGAACATGTTAGTTACCCTCGCAAACGAAGCATTAACAGGTGTGCAATATGCTTTTCCAAATAACTTCAGGCCTACCAAAACTCGATGAAATGATGATATGCATGCTATTTATGGTAAAAAAAAATTGCGCGCTATTCTTACAGACCCTCATAATATTATTTCTTGGATCTGCCACTGGTACACTCCTCACGATTGTATTTTTCTTTTAAATATAGAAAGTTTGGAATGCATAATGAGATTTTGGAAGTGCCTAACAATTTCCTGAAAAGAAAAACTTGCTACAATGAAAATGAAAGACACGTGTATGAACAAAAAATTGGTGATATGAAAATGAGAGATTGTCGATGCCTTCTCAAGTATGAATTGGTTATCCAATTGCTTGCACTAAAAGAATATCCCAGTGAAAAATTTGTTGATAGAGTTGGTCTAGATTGGTGAGACATTTCACCCGAGAAAATTCAAACTGCTGCCTCTCGTAGGATTATGGGCCGTGTCTCAGTCATTCTTAAATATAAATCGAATATCCAATTGCTTCGATTTGAATTATAATAAACAATCAAACCGATTTCTTGATTCAATGGGCTCCCATCCAAGCAACTATGCAAGGCCTGTGAAAAAAAAAAAATTAGAGCAGTCCGATTAAGCATATTCCTGATCAGAGTTAAAAATATGGATCACACTGGAGGCCCACTAGTACTAATGGGCTAATCCAGTTCGGATTCTGCAACTTACAGAACTTATCAAATTGACCAAATTACCCTTCCACGCACAATCGACGTGACCTGTCCGTCCACGTATGAAAAAACAGTCAAAAGAGTGAAAGACAAATCCCGCTTTCCTCGTAACATCGTAAGCCGAACCCGATTCTTTCTCACTGTCTGCGTTTCTTCTGTAACAGTAGTACCTCTCCGCTCCGCCACCAACGGCCAGCAATGGCGGGAGGGGCTGCTTCCTCCGACGCGAAACCGACGCCGATCCTGAAAGACGAGCTCGACATCGTGATCCCGACGATTCGAAACCTGGACTTCTTGGAGATGTGGCGGCCGTACTTCGAGCCCTACCACCTGATCGTCGTCCAGGACGGCGATCCGTCGCGGACCGTCAGGGTCCCGGACGGATTCGACTACGAGCTCTTCAATCGGAACGATATTAATCGAATTATGGGTCCCAAGGCCTCCTGCATTTCCTTCAAGGACTCTGCTTGTCGCTGCTTTGGGTACTTGGTCTCGAAGAAGAAGTACATTTTTACCATTGACGACGATTGCTTTGTAAGAATTAACATCCCTCTCTCTCTCCCTCTCCCTCTCTAAAAAAAATGAGATTTTTGATTTAACTGGATGGATCTTGAAGTTTTTTAGGAAATGGGGTACTGGGTTTTTATGCGTTTTGTCAATTTTTGGATTTCCGAGTGATGAAATTGCGATGGTTTTTTTTTATTGGGATTGTGGAGTTTACACCATATAACTTCAGCATTTTGGTTTTGATCTGGGTTTTTGTGTTTTATGGAAACAAGTTTTTGATGTGTTATGTAATTTCACGTTTGTCCAATATGTGTTTATCTGTTGGTATGAATTATACGTTGTTCGTGTCTGTATTTTTGTATGCAGGTTGCGAAAGACCCATCTGGGAAAGAGATCAACGCACTTGAACAACATATAAAGAACCTGTTACAACCATCAACTCCTCTTTTTTTCAACACTTTATATGATCCATACAGAGAAGGTGCAGACTTTGTACGCGGATATCCTTTTAGTCTACGTGAGGGTGTTCCAACCGCAGTTTCTCATGGCCTCTGGCTCAACATCCCGGACTATGATGCTCCCACCCAGCTTGCCAAGCCTCTAGAAAGAAACACTAGGTATAACGAATGATCCTAAATAACACAAAAACTGTACTAATAACCACTGGAAAGCCCTTTTTTCGTAATTGTGTGTTCATTTCTGGGTAAAATGTTTTCAGGTTTGTTGATGCAGTTCTGACAATACCCAAGGGAACTCTATTTCCTATGTGTGGTATGAACTTGGCTTTCAACCGTCAACTGATTGGACCGGCAATGTACTTCGGACTCATGGGTGATGGTCAGCCAATTGGAAGATATGATGATATGTGGGCTGGCTGGTGCATGAAGGTAATTTGAATTGCTTATTTAGTTCTTTATCTTTTTGTACTTACATACTTTTTATAGGTGAATTTAGCACTTCAATCGTGACATTGAATTGGATTGTTGCTCGTGAGGTTAAACTTTCTTGTCGTTAGGATTATTAGGAAAGGGATCAGCATCGGATTTATATGTTGTCGAGAATGAATTAAGATAACTTTGCATGAAATTCAAACATCCGTTTAATAACTTACAGACTTCGAGATGATAACCTGAGAAGTGTATTGCAATAGTTTATCTAGCTCTTGATGATTACCTCCTACCTTTCGTAATGCAGTCTCTGTTTGAATCTATTGGTTGTCAATTTACTCTGATGTCGGAGAAACTTGATCACATCGATATATGCTTGTAGGTTATATGTGATCATTTAGGATATGGGGTCAAGACTGGTCTACCCTACATATGGCACAGCAAAGCCAGCAATCCATTTGTTAACCTCAAAAAGGAGTACAATGGAATCTTCTGGCAAGAAGAGCTTATCCCTTTCTTCCAATCTGCAGTCCTTACAAAAGAATGCACTACTGTTCAGAAATGCTACCTTGAACTCTCGAAGCAAGTCAAGGCTAAGCTTGGCAAGATCGACCCGTACTTCCTCAAGCTGGCAGATGCCATGGTTACTTGGGTAGAAGCTTGGGACGAGCTTAACGGATCTGGAGAAAACTCTTCAAAGCTAACCAACGACCCGGAAAAGTAGACTCTGATCAACACTGATTTAAAGTTGTGGTGCTACCTATCCTAATATTTTGTTGTTGCATTTGGATTCAAGCATAAATAGATTGAAGTTTGGATGGAAGGTGGTTAATTGTCTCACAAACCAAAAGGTTAAGCTACAAAACATGTAGCTGTGTTCCTTTTGCTTGTAATGGCATTCCCAAGTAGAAATGTGATTGAAGTTTGCTTAACGCTTGCACGTGTGAGTTAGGTCAATTCATCCAGTCTCTTGTACTCGAGTTCAAACCTCATCCTTGTAAATTAGTGTAGTATGGCCCGGCTCATAGCATGGATCACGATTCATGCATCGTGCACCTCTTGGTCTATGTTATGAGCCGATTTATTGTAAAATTTTCGAAAAGTCCCCTACCCGATAAGAATTCTAATAAAATCTTTGCAAGAAGATGCATTAGGTAAGAAGAATAAACAAACTATTTGGTTATAAGTTGGTTTCTTTGTTACATACAGAGGGGTTTTGGCTCAGCCGAAATAGTTAGAAAGTCAAGCAACCTCCTCCGCACGCAACCTATTATTGGACCGAAAACCTTTACCGCCAAATAAGTCCTCCCGAATAAGATTCAACCAACAAGAGAGAATATCTGGTATTGGTAGGTATCGAATCCAAGGAGGAGCAAAAGGTTGAAGAAACGAGCAGCAACGAGAATCTCTGAAGTTGGTTGAGCGAACACAGAAAGATGCCGACGTTGACGAAGCTGTATACAATGCAAGAAGCGTCGCAGCACAACACCAAAGACAACTGCTGGGTCGTCATCGACGGCAAGGTATTTCTTGAGTTTTTCCTTTTGGGTATTTTTGCTGTATTTTCAGATCTGTCTGTTGCCTCCGGTAGCTAATCTTTGCACTGCATCCTGGGAATCTGGGATTAACGCAAAAGGAACACTTTGAATATTCCAACTTTAGGGTTGTTTGTGTTCAGGACGATTCGGTGTCCTTAATCTGTAGGTCATAAACAAGGTCAAAGAATGAGACTTTGGAATACTACCTGCAAAACCCATGTTCTATTTTCATTGATAGTTTACTTTTTACTGCTGTAATTCCTCTGCGTTTCTCTGTTTCTGGGTCAAGCTTCCTCCTTTTCACTCATATATTTTTACCTATAGATAGTACAATTTGGTTGGATTGGATTGTCATCAGGAGTGATCTGTCATGTGTGGTTTTGCTATTCATAATCTTTGTTTAAATAACAGATGAATAGTCTTGTGGTATGAGTTCATTGATTGCGATTCGCGACTCTTGCTGTATTCTGTTAAAATTGTAACTGGCTTTTGTAATCTGGCCTAAAGAACTCTCTTTCCATCAAACGAACCGGTGACTGGTTGTAGTACACGTCGTGTTTTATTCACGATGCTTGCAACCTTATCAATTTGATTGTCTATGCCATAACGAATTTTGAGTTAACTTTTTCGTTGCTGGTTTGATTTCTCTGTTTTGTTTTGATTTGGAGAACTAAAATTTGACATCAATCTGAATGATCTGATGATAGTGCATTGGTTAATCCCAGGTGTTCGATGTGTCAACCTATTTGGACGACCACCCTGGTGGAGACGACGTACTCCTGGCTGCAACTGGTACATTTCTAAGCTTCCTTTCTCAATTGTTCGAACATTTTGTTTCAGTTCAGATAATCATTTTAAACAACAATGTAGATACAAACACAAGTTCGTAATCTGACGCGTTGAGATTCGATTTCATTAGGACGAGATGCCACCGAAGATTTTGAAGAAGCTGGGCACAGCAAAATTGCCAGGGAGGAAATGAAAGCCTTATGCATTGGAGAACTTGACACCACTTCCTCGGATATTCCAGAGCTAGAGATTTTCTCCAAGAAGCTTGCCAATTTGACAAAGCGATACCGGGCTGTTCCGGTGGCTGTTGTTGGCATCTCCGCGGTTATTGGAGTCTTGTACTTGCGCAAGAAGTGATCATCCAATACAATTTTGCCCTTGTTATACAACTCAAAGGGAAAGTTCATCACAATTTTGAATGGGAGGCGAGACAAAGCTAGCAAGGCTCCTCGTTTTGTAATGGTCAGGAAAACGTCTTTTCAGAAGGGTTGTTTTATTAACACCCCACATTTTGTTGACTATATCCCATGTATTGAAAACACCCCACATTTATTTTTTAATTTAAAAATTATCTTAATACACCCCACTTAATTTCCTACACTACCCTTACACCCCACATAAGGAAATAAAGGTGGTTGCTGCCTTGCTCGGAGATTTATCCATTCTTAGAAAGAATTGCTTCTATTCGTCGAATTCCAGGAAATAAAATACGCCGCTTCTTGTTTACTGCTATTTGTATAATTTAGTTGTTTTTGTTTGGTTCTTGCATGACCTCTTACATTGTTATCCTATTTTGCTTTGGGATTTCAAACTTCAACTAGCTTTTCTCTTCTTGAAGTCTCTTCTTTCAACCGAAAAAAAGAGAGAGAGAAATGAAACTCTCTCTTCCAGACATCATTAACTGCCTAATAGAATCAGTTTCTGATTCATAATTAATGATTATGCATGTATCAGCATCAATATATTTCCCTTACAGAAAAAGTTTTCGATTACGTTTTCGATTACACCCCCAACCATTTTCTTTAAGCAAGTGATATCGGAATTTACAGAAAAAGTTTTCAAATTTGAACTCTTAGACTGCAACTTGAAAATAAAAAAAAAAATCTTAACATGTTCTTGAATTATTATTAGGTTTTTCTGTTAAAAGAACTTAGGGAGTGTACTATTTAGGGATTAAATAGTCATTTTATATCAAGATATATGAGTTATTTTATATTAAATTTTATATAGGGTGTAGTCAACAAAATGTGGGGTGTCAATAAAAAAACCCTTTCAGAATTGTATTGAGGAATATGCATATGCATATCGTGATTGAAAAATTTTAATGTATGGATTTCAAATATGGAATTTACAAATTATATGGAGATTGTATGTCATTGAGGTTAGGGGAAATCCATGATTTGTTTACAGGAAAATTACAGTAAATATCTTTATTAATCCTTTTTTAAAAACTAAATTTATTACCACTACAACAAACTATCATATTCATGTGTTTCAAAATATACTTTTCCGTGCGTGGAGCCCGACTTGTTTTTTGAGCACTTAGGAGTTCGCCTCGTTCTGCGTGCGTGGGGTCCGGCTCGTTGGGTTCGCCTGGGTTCGCCTTGTTCTGCATCGTTTTTAAGTCGGAGGTGAAAATAAATTCGTACTTAAATCGTTGTTCAATCTATTATTTTCACCTTGGCTTTTCTTGAAGTTTAAAAATTAACATAAGATTTTCCGTTGGTATTTTTTAGGATGGAACCCATTTTTGACAATGTTTTCGACTTCACTGCTATATTTTTCACTTACTTTTTTTAGTTTTCGTCTTAAATATTCTACTAAATATACATTTGTTGCTCAATAATCGTAAAACCGCTTCTTTATGCTTTATAAAGTTTTCCTTAAATTTTTCACAAAAGATGTGACAGTATCCCACGCATGTTTAGTGTCCTGTAGTTATAAGAGTATTTATTTTGATTGAGGTTAAATCTTGGTGCTATTTTTCAGCAAAGTTGTTGAACAATACGCAAGCGTAGTTGATTGAAGTTGGAATACGCTAAACCTTTTAGCAAAGTTTCCATTTTCAACTCTTAACCCGCGAAATTTAAACTTTAAACCTTTCATTTATAAGTAAATAAAAGTAACACTAGGCAATAAATAAGAAAGCCACTAAACCTTTCATTTGTAATTTTAGGCCTTTAGTTATATTGATTAACGAGTTACAAATTTCTTAATTTTGAAGGGACGTAGATGCTTGTTAAATTGTTGGAAAAAAAAAAAAAAAGCAAAACAAAGGTATTTTAGAATGCCTCATACTTTTTGTACAGACAACAAAGACGAAGGGATTATTTTTGCTCAGCAAGCTCGAACGGGAGAGAGTTTTCAATGTGCCGCGAATTCTGTCTATATTCTCCCTGCCAGTTTCGATCCCAGGACATATTGTTTTCGAACATCACTAAAATCCAACAACGTACCAGGGAACCAGCAGCAGATGTCTCCAAATTAAATATTTACTAGAATTATTGAGAATACGGACTGGAGGGTATTTTCGGAAAACACAAATTCCTTTGCTCTTGTGGAGTTACGTTTACAATTCTGCAATTTTAATCTGAAAAAAAAATGAAGTTTTCATTTCTTGTTGGAATTCTTAATGTAAATCGGGAATTTTGGTAAGACATTATACCGTGCGGTTGATAAGGTCACTCCTACAAAAAATATGAGATTATTTATATTTTGGCCTCAACGACTTAATAGTGATCTCACATGGTGTGTGAGCTATTCTAGCTACAACTTCATTGAAATTTCAAAAACCACATAAGATTTTGAATTCAGCGCTCCATATTAAAAATGTCATGTAACTCAAGTGGTTAAGAGCATTTCACGTGAGCTCGAAATCTTGTATTGGAATCACCCTCCCAGTATCGCTTATATTAAAAGAATAACTCAAGTATACACATCTCGTATTTTTTCAACCATGAAAGAAATACATTAAAATGTGCTTTATCACATATCTAATGCTCCTTCGATGACGACAATATGTATTTTGAATGAAGATAAATACGAACACGACAAAAAATTTAAAAAAGGAAAACAAAGGTATTTTAGAATACCTCATATTTTCAATATTCAAATAAACACGAGGTGCCAGAGAATCCTAAGAGTCTCCATAGCATTACCCAACTCCAAAACCCTATCCTATCTTTAGTCTTATCTGCCAGTTTCGATCCCAAGACCTATTGGATTCGAACAGCTCTCAAACCCAACAGCGTACAAGGGAACTGGCGACAAAAATCTACAAAAAATTATACTAAACCTTAACAAAAATATTGGGCCTAAAGCCCATAACAACACATTCATATAGACGCGGCCCGCAGAAGAAACAAGAAAGAAAGGAGGAGGGAGAGTGGTGGAATCCAAAATCTCAAATCTGCAGAGTTACCGGAAAAAAATTCTGAACTGCGAAGATTGGGGGAATGGCGCAGCAAGCAGTGCAGAAGAACACGATGTACGTCGGAGGACTGGCGGAGGAGGTGAACGAGTCGATACTCCACGCGGCGTTCATACCCTTTGGGGACATCAAGGACGTAAAGACGCCGCTGGATCAAGCCACCCAGAAGCACCGCTCTTTTGGGTTCGTCACGTTTTTGGAGAGAGAGGACGCCGCCGCTGCCATGGACAACATGGACGGCGCCGAGCTCTACGGCCGAGTCCTCACCGTCAATTACGCCCTACCTGAGAAAATCAAGGGCGGTGAACAGGGTTGGGCCGCCCAGCCCAGTAAGTCCTCTTCCCCTTTACTCCATATCTCTTACATTGTTGGTACTTGTGTGCGGATTCGATTGATTTGTTTAGATGGGTTTGCTTGATTAATTAATTATCTGGGTTGGCTGGGATGTTTTGATCTTTGGGTTTTGGTGTGTTTTGGGTTTAGGGTTTGTTATTGATTTTTTATTTTATTTTGTATTAATTTGTTACTCAGCACTACGGTCTGGTAGTATTTCTATTCGCTTAGAAGTGAGAGGTTAAATTCGAATCTCGTACATAACGAATTTGTATTCGATACCAAAGCACTTAGTCGAACTCTCCCTTCCTCTAGTGTAAAAATATTGGTATACTAAAATAAAATAAAATAAAAATTGTCCTTGTTATTAAGCGGTTTGGAGGTTGTTTGGAAATTGTTTTAAAATGGTTGGAAGCCCGTTTGATGAAAATATTTTTTGGACTAATTTTCAGTAAAATTACAATTGATTATAAAAAAGCATGCCTTTAATGTTTCATAGAGTACTTTTAGAGTTCATAAATATTTTTCATTAAAACTGCTTTTAGTCATATTAAAGCGATTTCTAAACGAGCCTTAAGTTAATATAGTCAGCGGAACTTTGGGGGTTTTACGGTTTTACGGTTCAATCGGGGTTGTAGCCAATTGTCCGTGAATAGAAGTAAATTTGCACATTAATCGCTGGTTTTACGGTTTTAAGTTAATATAATCGCTGGTTTTGGTTTTAGGATTTCGTTAGTAAAGGAATTTGCACATTAATTTGCTATAAGTAAATTTGGTTATAATTACAAAAATTTAGCAACAGGAGGATGCAAGAAAAGTTCATATTTGAGCAAAATATATTGAAATTTGAGGCATGCTTTAACTTTGTTTCGGTTTTTTTTTTGTTTGTTATGACAGTTTGGGCAGATGCAGACACATGGTTTGAGAGACAGCAACAAGAAGAGGAAATGCAGCGTATTCAGGCAGAGAACAAGGCCGCCATGGAGGCCGCGGAAGAGTTGCACCGGAAAAAATTGACGCAGGAACGAGAGGGGGAAAAAGAAGAGGAGATCGAGATGAAGGATGACCCCATGGCGAGGGCTGAAGCAGAGGTTTTGAAACAGAATCACTAGTGTTCTACTGCTTCCGAGTGAAAATTATGCGAGGAGTATGCAGTTTTGCTCTATCAAATCCTTGTAAACTTGTCAAGCTCTCTTGTAAAACTTTGCAAATGAAACGAAACAGATACTCGATTCTTAATCTTGTGTAGACGGGCATGCTTCGATGTAATAGGGGCTCGTCTTCCTCTAATGAATATCTATCAAGTTCGGATACTCGATTTCTGCATCACTCGAGTACACGAACTTACACTTGGTTGCTCAAGAGCGTTCTATTAGAGAAATGCTATCCGCACACCTCTTAACACTTCAATTAACTCAACGACCGTAGGTTAATGCACTAGAAAATGCGAAACTGATTACCATGCCAACATGAAATTCAAGGAAAGACTTAACATAGATGAATTGAAAAGGTACGAACAACTCGTAAACTAACCACGAAACAAATTATCTACTGCAGGAGGATTTCGAAATTCATGTTCTGACGAGTAATGAAAACTACGCGATCACCTCTTGTTTCGAAGTACCGCACGTTAGTCATCAAGCTCCTCGTCAAACTATTCACCTTGATCAAACGGAAAAAGGGACTCGAGTCAGAAACTATGGCCTCTACTCGCGGAGGACGATGGGCCGTGGAGGCAAGTTTGACTCCACAAACTTTTCGCTTCTAATAGTCTTTGCAGAAGGTGCCATCGAACGTAAAGAGCGATACAAGTCAACAGTTGTGGCCTCTATTTGTCGAGAACGAGGGGTGTCGAACAATAAACGGTTCTTGACACAAGGGAATGGAGGCAACAAGGTCCCGAAATTTTCTGGACGAACAAAAACCTCAGCAGATGCAGCATCACCAAAACACAATCTTACTTCTTTGGAGCAATCGAAATTTGCAAGAAAATCTCTCAGTCCAAGAAAGTTTGTGGATGGCGAATTACATGGGGCTTCAAATAACCCAAAAACAAATACCGCCGAGATTTGGAGTATTAATTGTGGCCTTCTGAATAAGTTGGCCTATTCCAGATAATCTCAAGACCTTTAGGTGCTGAGTAGAGATGTTGATGTATTTCAACTTGTGGCATTTATCCATCAACAAAGTCTCATGGATGGAAATGTCTGAAACCAACGTCACAGATTCCAGATTTATAGCTTTCACAACTTGAACTCTACGAGCCTTGCAGTGCATAAGTTGCAAAGTTTTGAGACTGGAACTTGGAACAACAATCACCCAGTTCAGCACACTTGTGGCGGTGCTAAAAGAACACGAAGTTAATGACAAAGACTAGATGGAAGGGCAGGCCGAAATTAACCAGAAGACACAGCTTTGTTTCTGGAAGTTGACATCTTTCAGAGACATAGTTTTCAAGCAGGGAAAAAGGCTTTCACCTTCAAGAGCTTCAAGAGGATCCCCATTGTCCCAAGAAACGTCGTAACTCCTATTAATAATGCCACCTAGTCTCACCTACTCCAAACTGAGACTAGTTAGAAATTTTGCATTCGCAAGGGCTTGGCTCGGCATGCAGTAGTAGTATCCGATTCGGTTTTCATGAATCCTCCCATGATCATCTAATTTTCGTCGAGGCCGAAGACTGATATCCAACGCTTGAACGCTTCTCTCCACTGCGAAACTCAACCACTTGTCTAAGCTAGTGGCGCCTATAAGGCCAGAGTTGTATGACGCGATGCGAAGCCTGAATTTGTCCACTGAGACATTGTCTCTTTGACAATGCTCATACCGTTTCAAACACCTTTCCACGAACTTGACAAACAATTTTGCATGTCGGTTGCCTTCGTCCTCGAAGTCAAAATCTAATACGGGGGCTTCCAATGACGAAAAGTGTGCCCACTGCTTGGACACAAGGCTCAATCGGACAGAAAATTTAGCGGGAACAAGCTGGAAGAATTTTTGGATGACAAGGTCGGGCAGGTAAGGCAGTAGTGAAATGTGCCCATCCATCAGCTCATGATCCCGACTTTCGCCATCTAGTTCCTCGTTAGTGGGTGTTTTTGTTTCCGTGCCGGCTACAGGCGGCGGCGCCATGTAACTTGCCGTGATTAATGCTGCTACTGCTGCTTCTCCGGAGATGCCGAAATAAAAACTCCACTGAACCTGTAAAACTGGAGGAGTCGATCAATGCTTTTCGTATTGACAACAAGGAAACCCTTTCCCAGAACAGATTTAGGGTTAAGGGTTTGATAAGGAGATTAAATTTTTAAATTTTGTTGTTATTACGGGTAGTTAGATTCCTAATGATGCATGCAAACGTTGAGTTCGAAACACAGCATAAGAGATTGCAATGATCTGATAGAGCACGAAGCTAACAATTATATATAAGAGAAAGAGCCTTACTCGGTCTTAGGGCAGGGGTGGCGGCAGTTCCACTCGTCGGTTTCGTCGGATTTGGAACCTCACAAGCGGCAGCGAGGGGCGGGTGGCACTGCCGACGATGTTAAGATTTGTTTAAGGTTATTTATTTATATTTCAATAAATAATGAGTTGTCCTATTCTATAGTAAGTAAATCCCTTTTCTTTAGGGGGCGTTTGTTTGCCCTCACTAAGTGGGACTGGACTGGACTGGACTAACTATTAGTCTAGTCCTGTGTTTGTTGCTGCACGGGACTAATGTTAATGAGACTAGCTGGGATTAGCCTAGACTAAGACATCACTAGAGGTTCTTAGCGAGAGTCCCCAGAAACCATGGGACTAGCTAAGACCCCTCTTTGCTCTCTGTTTCACGAGACGACAACCACATTGTTCCCGCTCTCCCTCTTACACCACCGACGGTCACCACTCTCTCCCCCTTCGCCCTGAACCTATAATCACGAGACCTCAGATTCACCCATCCCCGAAGCTAATCCAGTCCGAGATAATGGAGTATACTATTGATAAATATATATATATATATATATATATATATATATTTATTAATATAAATTAAATAATATAATATTAATATTATATATATAATATTAATAAATAAATATATTTATTAATATAAATTAAATAATATAATATTAATATATATATATATATAGATTAACTGATATAATATTAAGATTTGTTAATTATTCTATTATTTAGTCCGACACTGCACCAAACGCTTCACTAAGTATCTTCTTATGTACTTGTATTTGTTGAAGTTGCATGTATTGGACACTATTATTTTTCTTCTTTTGGGTGATAGAGTTTAAATCAAGCTACATTTGTAAATTAAACTCAACTATTTATAAATAGTATGTCCCAACTATAGTATGCCCTAATTCTATTAGCAGGTAATAGAAACAAAACAATTGTCCTCTTTTTTTAAGATTCATAATATACATGGCAAAAATATGCTCCAATTAACCCATATCATGAGATTTGTAGCATTACTCTATTACACAATGGCAAAAATTTGTAGTCCTAGTCTAAGCTAACACAAATCTGGTGAACAGTACTGTTTTTATTATCCTGCTTCTTAGTCCGACACTGCACCAAACGCTTCACTAAGTTAGTCCAGCTTAGTCTAGTCTAAGCCAGTCCAGCTTAGTCCCTGCAACTAGTCCAGTCCGAGACAGTCCGGCGCAACAAACGCACCCTAGGAGTACTCCAATAGTGGAGATGTGTTGTGTCAGAAATTAGGGGTGAGCACGGATCGAATCGAGCCCAAAGCTGGAAGAATTGGACCGGACTTGTTTAAAAATGCAACGGGTGGACTTGGCCGGTTAATGTACTTTCTGATTTTGAAACCAGACCTAACCCGACTCTTGTGAAACGGGCCGATTCTTACGGGTACATGAGTCCTTTTTTTTTTGGAGTTTTAACGAAAAGTCCGCTGTACTGTTCACTTTAACGAAAAATCATATTTTTACACTAAAAAGTCAAACCTGGTACTATTCACTTTACCCTTTATTTTGTCCTTATCGTTAAAATTCAAAGTTTTCAAACTCTTTTCATTAATTTTCTTTTTTTTTTTCCTTTCTCTTGGTTAGAATAGATTATCAGGTTGGTCTTCGGGCTAGAAGTGCAACGGTTCATCCGAGAGCTTTTTCCCAGTGACTTTTGAACGCAGAGATTCCCTCCCCAACACTTGAATCAACACTATCATAAGTCAGCTCAGAATTTGGTACAGCAGAAAAATATTCTCAGATGGTATAACGTTACAGAAATGGAATATCGCACTCTCACACCAGAGACTATAAGCTCATAATCCAGGAGGTGTTTGGACTAATAGATAGAATTACAAGTGAGTCGGGTGGCTTTGGTTTTGTCTCACCAATTTTTTATGTGATGGATAGCATTTATAATCAAAGCTCAAGATTGCTACCAACTGAATCGAGATCCTCTCCAAATCCCTGTGTTTGGAGCCGACGGATAATCACATATCATAACATCAGGTGATCCGGACCACTCACTTTTAATCTTGTCATCCTCATTAGGCCATCCCACTTACCTACCTCACATAAGCCAAAGTCCGGACCGGATCTCTCCTTCCCTTCAACAGCCCGAATCACCTAATCTTTAGCCTTCGAACACCAGTTCCTTCCAACGATCTTATAGCATTTTCTATTATTATGCACCAACTCAACCTTAAAACATGCAAATGCATTTTTCAATCAAAATGTGAGATTTTATTACAGTACTTAACGTGTATTTACTAGTATCACTATCTCAATAGTTTAAGATGGTAATTATATTTAACTTCTCTCAACTAAACACAACCACCAGTTTTCTCTCCTCTCTCAAACCTTTCCTCCCCTGTCCCTTCAAAAAAAAAAAGAAACCCCCTAGCCGCCGTTCCTTGCTTCGGCTTAGGGTTGGCGGCAACCTGACTTCCCCCTCTTTCTAGCCCCTTCTTTCCTCTTTCTCTTCCTTCTCTACCCTCTGCATCTTCCCTCTTCCCCTTCTTTCCTCCATCATTCCCAGCTTTTTCTAGCTCTTCTTCCCTCTTTCCCATCCTCATCCCCCCTCTGCATCTTCTTTTTTCCCTTACTTTCCTTCTTCCTTTCCTTCCACTCAAAAGTTTTTTATTTTCCCTTTTTTTTCTTTCTTTTGGTCTTTGGTTTGGCTTCCGTTAGCTTCATTTTATGAACTATGTCTCAATTCTCATGAACTGGTCTCAAATATGGACCTTCATGGCTCTCTCTTGCTCTGGTGCAACTTTTTCGTCACGCGTCCTCAACCACCGACCTTTGCTACTCGGCCCATGTGCTTCTTCTCGGGTGTTGGGTGGTTGTCAAAGTGCTTTTAGCACTATATGGTAGGATTATAGGAGTGCTTCTTGCGTGGGTGGCTTGCTCACCCCCATTTTCCTGTGATCCATTTGTTCCGTCGGTTCGTTCTCTTGGTGGTGGTGGCCTTGCGATGGAGGTGCATCTGGTGGCTGCATGTTTCGTTCTTGTCTTAGGGTTATTTTGTTGTTGTTCAGCTGGCTACTTTTGGGCCTTTATTTTGTATTTTCTTTTTTGTTGTTGGGCTTGTATTTAGTTAGTGGGCTGCCATTTGGGCTCCCTTTTTCCTTGTACTTACCTTCTTTTTTTTAATGAAAGTAAATTAATTTGACCTAAAAAAAAGATGATAATTATATTTATACATGTAAGTATGAGTCAGTTCCAAAATATGAAATGGGCTATCAGAATTTAAAGGACATTGAAAACATTTGCCTTGCTTGTTTAATTAATGTGTTTTTACTATTTAGTCACTAATGTAATATTTTAAGGACATTGAGAACAATTTTGAAACATCTTAATCTTATCCAACTACAGTGAATGATTCCCACACGTTTCAATGTCACAATATAGAAAAAGATTGGATATGGCAGGTAGTTTTCATGTTAGTAATTAGGAGTGGTTGAGGGGTAGGTGAACAAGAGTGTGGTATCAAAACTTTTTAGACCTCGTTTGGTAGAATGAATGGGATTGAGATAGGATATGATTGAATTAAAAAGGACATGTAAATTAAGACTTTTAACTCATGTGTCAGGTTAGATAACACACTTTATTATGTATTCATTATCCATCATATCCAATACTGTCCATCTCACATTTTGACACAACAAACAACATACTAGACTGAAGTATATTTTAATTTTAATTGGTTACAACTTATCCCAACCAACTCACCAAACAGACCCTTAGACTCCAAGGATTAAGATTGAGCGTTGATGACAACGATTTTCTTAGACACGGTGTCTAGGAGAACAAGAATGTATTTAAACTAGCTTGGTCTTTGAATGTATAAAATTGTATAGTGTACTTAGCACACAGAGCGGTACACCAGGAGAGACTCATAATTTAAGATTATTAAAAAAATTAGCACAAACACAGGAGGTGGTAACCCAACCAAATTTTGCTTAGACTCTCACCCACCTATATTCTCAACCCACCAATCATTACATGTTTCGACATAAGGACATCAGCCGAATACAAGAAAAGGATAAACTTTTTCCTTTGAAGAACTTAGTTGGTGAACTGATCTGAACGCAGATCGTGAGCTTCAATTTTTAAAGCAAGAAAACCCCCTTTGACCTTGTGTATTTCCTTTGTGTTCAAGATTAAGATGAGCTTAAGAGTAACTAAAAGCAATATAATCATTGGTGTGGGACCCTATTTTAAAGAAATTGATAATAATAATAAAATGCGTTGTATGATCCAACTTCATGTTAAAATCACACTTCACCTTCTTACTCCGATTTCAAGTAAGGAATCGTTTAATAACCACTTCGTTTTCTTTGTTTTTAAAACCGAAAACCAAAAAGCTAAAAAAATTTCAAAATTTGGCTTGGTTTTGTATTTTACTTTTTTTTTTTTTAACTTAAAAACAGTTAATAAATAAGTTTTCAATTTTCATAAAAATGAAAAACTAAAAACTGAAATGGTTATCAGACGGGCCCTAAACATGTCATATTTTCTTTTGACACAAAAAATATTGAGAGAGGACAAACAACCTCAGATGTAATGATAAACGTTCTTAACTACTGGAAAGCATCCATGAGAAAAACATCATCCAACCTTTGAGTCTTTCCTATTAGCAAAGTAAAACCAGAAAAATGACTTTTGAATTAAAGTCCCCAAATTTATTGACCTCTTCTTACAAAAGGATTATCACACTTCTCCAAACCCCACTAAACAATAGAGGAAGGCAAGGCAAAACAGGGGAAATGAACCCAAAGCTTGAACAAAAGGTGACTAATGGCGAAAGAAATCGAATCACAGGCATCGAATCCTTCCGGTAAATGCAAAACATACACTTACACACGAAGGGATTCGACCCTATGCGGAGAATTGAGTACCATCATCAAGTTTTGAGGCAGCTGCCTTGTCCAAAAACCACACCAACTTCCCTTTCAGTGGCTGGACAATTCCAGCCGGCACTGGAGGGAGATCAGATCCCATGTCGTCGACTGCCAGGTGCGCAGCATCTGCTTTGCTGTCACCTGTTGCAACTATAGCCACATTGGACGCGGAGTTGATGACTGGCAGAGTGAATGTGATTCTCTCGGGTGGAGGTTTGGGGGAGTCAGTTATAAAAGTTACCCATTCATCTTTCTCCTCCAGCACCGAGTGGTTAGGGAATAGTGAGGCGACGTGCCCATCAGGACCCATTCCCAGGAGGATTAGGTCAAACTTGGGGCAGTCACTTATATCAGACACGCTGATCACACGAGATTTCACTAGCTGGCGAATGACAAACTCATAGTCATCAGCAGCTTCCTCTGCTGACACTGAATCATTAATAGAATGCACATGACTGGGAATTATAGGTACCTGCAAACATGAAATAAAAATGAGCATGGGAAAACCGAATACAGATGGGCGATGAAATTTATTATTCACCAGAACTAGAACAAATATTGCAATAGTATAGTTCTTGTTCTCAACTAAAAGCTTTAAGTTCCAATATACTAACAAATGGATATTAATGTATTTCTGAAACTTTGGGAAAATACAGGAACACAAAGTGAATGACGACATTCAATCACCGGCAACAAGATTGTCATAAGTTTAAGTCCTTCTCTAATACTAAAATGATACTATGCGCACAAACTAGCCTATTTTACATTCAGTAAGAGTCCCGATAGCCATGAACGAAAAATCAGGTTGGAACTTATAGGTTGATTAGCTAATTACTGATTGCATATTAGAAGATCTTCAAGCTGTTGTGAAGAGATGTTCAAGAGATAGCCATATGTGAAGTCAACAAATGAGTAATAGTTTGTCCAATACCAGTTGATATAGAAAAAAATCACTACTGCCAATGGCAGAACTCATCACATCATATAATTAAAATATGGAAAATCATGAAAAATAGATCAGAACTCAAAGAGGAACAAAAAAACATACATCTCAGTAAATAATACTTTGTTTAAAACGAAAGTTCACTGAAGTGGCTATAAGATAGCTTCATGGTGTTTAAGATGCAATAAATGGGAACCGGATCCCCTCCTGAGCTTAGGAGGCTGAGCCTCCTGAGCAAATCACAAGGGCCGTTGAAATTTTGATTCAACGGCTGCAATTATTATAACTTTTAGATAGACTCCCTGTTTGTAGCCGTTTGATCAAATCTCAACGGCCCGGATCCTTTGCCAGGAGGCTCGGCCTCCTAAGCTCAGGAGGGGATCCGATTCCCAATAAATGACCCGAGAAACAACCAACATAATCTGCAGCAGTGATCTTCCTTTTACTACAAGCCAACTTTATTCGCAAGAATTGTTAAAGTTGAACATGTGCACCAGAAGAAGGCTGCAATATATAAAGTGGTTCCGATGATGACACAGAGACTTAGTGAAACTACAGAAATCAGCAACAGCTAGTAAATTTTTTATACAAGAAACTTGACTATTTACTATGATAAGCAGTTTAGATCCGGTACACAATTGTCGGGTACTAAATCACAGCCACCTCGTCGTCATATAAAGAGGTAAAACACAGAACAGATCAAAATAATAACGCTAATATCTATCCTTTTATTCGAAGTTCATTTTCCGAAAGAGAGAAAGACCGGAAGAAGAAAGCATCGTGTTCAAAGCGAGACAAACAATCTCTATTGCATTTCTCCGACTCAATTACTTCAAGAACAAAATACAGCCTACACAATCTGGGAGGGTAAAAAAGAAGGAAGAATATCATACAAACCTTGGACAAAAGGCGATCTTTCGCAAGCTTGTAGTTGCTATCAACATGACTTTTCGCCACAACACGCTCGTCCGCCCAAAATATATACCATTTGGCCCAATCTACAGTCTTGTTATAAGGAGCTTCACACAGTTTTCTGTTTTCCCACCATCACAAGTTACGCATTAACACAAAAGTCAAAGCACATAAAAAAAGGGGATGTGGAAAGGAAAGCATGATACCCCATTAAGCCAATGAGAGAACCACCAGATAATGCAATTGCAAAGACGCCGCGCTCCTTCACGGATGCCTCTGATAGCTCAGCAATGTAGTCTGCCAAATCAGTGCTAAGCTCATCCAAACTTTCATGAATCCTCAACTCTCTATCTTTTCGAACCCCGGAAAGTGCCATGCTTCCAACAAGTTCAACACTACTATTTCCACACCAGAAAAAAAAAAGATCAAATTTAGAAGAAAAAAAATATAGAACAAAGACAGTATTTATTTTTTGGTCAAGTAGGAAAACGAGGCAAAATTGCAGCTCATGAACTTTGGATTATATAAGGGGATTAAAAATCTGTATCACTCAAATTCTACAAATTCATAATTCCAGCGGATTTTATACAAAATCCGGACTCATCGAACATAATTACTGATAATTAATTAAAAATTAATCACTGTGCGGTTGGAGTCTCTTAATTGAGTTCAATACTGCGATAAAACCAAAGGGTGTGCTGATCATAATCCAAAGATCAAAACCCAACAAATAAAGATACTAATTTTATAATTTTTACAGCAAAAGCAAGCGAACCCAGATCATAAAACAATCAAAACTCAAATCCCATCACAGCAAACAACTCGGAAAACACAAGAAATACAGAATGCCATACAATCTGAGATTACTGAAACTGCAGAAAATAGCAGTGCAGAAAGAATAAAGAAAGAAGAAACAGATGCTTACAGAGGGGAGGAAGAAGAAGGAAGGAGGAGGGAGAGGTGGCAGAGAAGCAAGAAACTGACGAAGGTGGAAGAAAGATGGGAATCAATACGAATTTGTTTATATATAATATATTTATAGTATTTCATCACATTACTCAAAATTTAATTTTACTAATTATTTATAAACAATTAAAAAAAAAAACTGCGGTAGAAGTTGAGAAGGAATAAGGAATTTACCTTCTGGTTTTCCACGTGCATCCAATCATCTTGACAAAACACACACACGAAATCAACTCTCTCTCTCCAAACAAAGTAAACGGATAAAATCAGAGACTGAAGATAAAAAGTGAAAAATAAACTCCCTCTACAAATGAAGAGAAAATCCTCTACCCCTATATTCTCTGCTAAAAGGAAGGAAGTGACAAAAAAAAAAAAAAAAGATTATAAACTTGAGTATAGATATCTGACCACGTTATTTAGAAGGTATCTGTAACAAAGATACGGAAATTTTTTGATATTTTAATCTCATTCAGTCTCGTGTTTTTGTCAAAATAAAAACGATAGTCAGATAGCTCTATTGAATATTCTCTCGAGGACAAAGTTACTGCTAGTAATTTTGTCTTCAAAAACTAATAGCCAAAACATAACATTTTCTCACCGTATTTAAATGAGTGGTGCTATCCACACGTCTTTTTATCTTTCACACAATTTGTTCAATTTTTTGGCCATTAGACCTAATAATGATTGAAGAAGATCAAACGACAAAATTAACAAAAAATATGTGGAAGGTAAAAAACATGTGTGTAGATAGCATGACCCTATCCAAATATCCAATTGTGGTGGTGGGATTTTATCTATACCAACATTACCAACCTCACAATTTACTCCATTGTAGCACATCATTTTTCCTTAATGTGTAATTACCAAACTATTTTTGGCTTTAAATCCATTGCTAAAACTATTTGAAATAAGAACCATAAATTTGAAAGTTCTAAATGAATGTAATTTAATAATATCTTTAGAAAGGCTGGTGAAATTTAATTTCTTACTAGTTTGTTTACTAGTAATATCTCTACTTTTATTTCTACTGGGGCCCAAAGAAAAAGGTATTATTTCTATCTTCCCCTTCATAAATCTTTTTTTTTCTTGATTCATTTTCTGTTTGCCTGTATAACTTTGAATTTCTTCTTGTTTGTCTCTCCAAAAGTAACTATTTGTAAACTTTTTATAGAGTATCGAGCATGTTAATCAAATCACACTTATAAGATTATCACTTAAGTAATAATACAATTGGTTAAAAATTTAAACAAAAAAATTCAATTAATTGTATTATAACATTTTGTGTATTAAGCCGTATTTCAACACATTGAAAATTTTCTCGTACCGTTCACCTCCATGATCCCGCATATTGATCATCCACTAAGTGGGGGGCTGTATTTAAGAAAATTATGCATTGTGAGAATACATTACGTCCTATTTCTATGGGCACCCACGGTGAGAAAACAAATCAAATCACAGTTGTTGATCAACCATTGGAAATTTGAGAAACCCAACCTAAGATCAATGAGGGGTTATCTTTAACTTGCCGCTCCTTTTCATAGCTTGAATTCTTATCACTTCAAAGTGCTCGTGGAAAGCATTTTTATCTTGAGAAAAAAAAATTAAAATAAAGATACAGTCTAATCATGTAGCTGATTAAGTCACTTTTACAAACACATAAAATTCTACTGTATTTTAATTATACTTAATCTCACGCTAATCCTATCATATGTAAAATATGTCATGGTCAGACAATCCGTAATCATATAAGGATGAAAGCTTTAAGACATGTTTCATGTTGTTTATACTTTAAGTATCATCATGTTAGCCATCATTGACTCCAATTTTTCTTCGGAATAGGATTTTTTTTCCTCTAAGTTTCCTCCCCTTCCCTCCTCTCTTACTTTTCTCATTTTCTTTCTTTTTCTATAAAGAAAATCAACACAAGATATTAATGAACTTTAATCATGACCGTTCAAATAAAAATAGATTAAAAAAAAGTTAAATTTGAAAGAAAGAAAATCCTACTTTTTTTTTCCAACCTCCACCACCACATCCACATAAATTAGTGACACAAAACATACAATGGAAATGTTTTCAAAAAAAAAAAAAAAACAATGGAAATGATGAAACACATCAAAAGAGTGGTTTGGAATCTCTCACACTCAATCAAAAACAGAAAAAAGAAAGTGGGAAAAGAAGTTGCCCAAGTAAAAAGTGTGTCCTAAAAAACAACAAATCAAAATCAAAGCCCCACCACATCATGACAAATCAAAGACTTCCTTCCTTCCTTCCGAATGAGTATCTTTTCTGAATTCTCTTTGTGAAGATTTTAAGAATTCTCAAATCATGGTAGCATGATATACAATGAACGGACACAATTTAAAGATCCTCATAATCCTGACGAAGAGAATCCGAAGAGAATCCTCGCTCATGCCTCCCAACCTCCATCTCCTATACCCTCTTCCATATCTATATGTATATATACCCCAGTAGACAGTAGAGTTTCAGAGAATCTTAGCATTATCAAAGCCTGACACACTGATGGGGTCCTTACATTGTTTATTCCTTTTGGGTAGAAGCAGGCAACCATGAACCATGGCCTTCATGGCTTGGCTGACATCTCTCCATTCACCTCTCTTCAGTCTCTTCCTTCCATTGATTCCCATTTTGACTGTTTGAAAATGAAACAAACCCACTTTTCCTAATGAGACTTAGGTGCAGTTTGGGATTGAGGTGATTAAAAAAAAAGCTGGTATAAAAAAAAGCTGAGAGGGTTTTTGGTGTTTGGTAAACTTTGAAAATCAGCTTTATTTCAAAGTTTGGGGTGAAAATAAGCCAAAATCCTGAAGCTGCAAATAGCAGCTTCCAAAAACCAGCTTATTTTCCAAAACACGGGTGAACAGTGCTGCGTTTAATGAATTTTTCAATAACCCATAATTACCCTCCTTTCCTCTCGCCTTCAGTTCTCTCCCGCACACTCTCATACCCGAACCAGAAAACCAGCGATCTCTCGTTCCAAAACCAGCGATCTCTCTCCTTCTCTCGTTCTCTCGTTCTCTCGTTCTCCAGTTCTCTCGTTCTCTCGTTCTCTCGTTCTCCAGGTTTCTCCGGCTCGGCTTCCTTCCTTTGGTAAGCTTCTCTCTGTAAAATTTTGTTATTTATTTGTTTGGATTTTTAAATTTGGGGATGGGAGATTGGGGAAAGAGGGGTGGGAAGAGTAAAGGGATGAGGGTATGGGTGTCTGGAAAAAAAAATTGGGGATGGAGGGTGGGGAAAAAATTAATTGGGGAAGGTGATATGGTTTGTGGAAAAAATTAATTGGGGAAAAAATTAGGGTTTGTGGAGGAAACAAGAAAAATTGAGAGAGAAGTTTGATTACTTCTCTATTCATTTGTTTTAGAAGGTCTGCTTCTGATTTATCTTAGGGTTTTGGTAAAGGATAATTTCTTGTAAAGCTCTGCTCTGCTTCTGATCTGTGAACTGTGCTTCTGCTATTGTGTTTTATATTTTTTTCTGAATTCTTCATTTATGCTATGTGTGAATGAAATGCAGATTGAATAGTCTAGTGTGAATGCATTATTATTGTCTACTTGGGCATTATTATTGTCTACTTTGTCGGTTTTTAGTTTTGGATATTGATTATGAATGTTCTAATAAGGATTAGGATCAACGTAGGTTAACAGAGTCTGATTGTTAGAGCGTAAATCGTTGTTAGAGACAGTTAATTGTCCCCCGATGGACCCAAAACTGCACCTTAATCCACTGCACGCAGCAGAAGTGGAGATTTTTTTGTTCAAATTGGAATTTTCAGTCCAACTTGCACCCTGGAGCTGAGGGATCGGTTTAGGACGAAAACAAAGTTGGGAGACCAAAGTAGGACAAAACAAAATTTAAGTGGGCAAATTTGAATTTAATCTAGTTCTCAGCTCTTTGGATGCAGCGGCTTTTGATCGAGAACAACAGGGCTAATTTTCTGTAGAATTTAATTGGCCGCGACCCACCCAGGTACTTTCTGATTTCGCTCGTCTTCTGTACCGTAATTATACATATTTTCTTATGTTTTTAATCCTCAAATTTTGTTTAGTTGTTCATGGAATCGAAGTTTGTTCATTTTTATCGTTTCGTTAAGAAACAGAGCGTAAGTCGCGTTTTGTGAGCTCAACTGTTCGTTTGAGTTCTGCTGAGAAATGGGTTTTAGTATAACACACCACTAATGCAGTGACAGTGTTGTTCTGTGTGCTTCATTTCGCATGGTCTGTAGAAAAGGTTCTCCTTCTTATAGATTTTTCCAAGTGCGGTGTATTCAAGCGGTACACCACATGTCATAATACAAGCGGAGGAAATGATATATTTTTTTGTGACCCTTCATTTATGACGCGTGGAGTATCCGCTTGAATACCAGACACTTTGAAAATTTCTCTTTCTTTTGAAGTACTGGATGTGTTTGATGAAATGCCTAATAGTAGGAACAGCTGGGTTCAGTTTGATGTGGAAAAATACAGAGTTGATCATTTACATCCTATGGCTGATGATTCTTGAATCTTTTGCGTTTTTTCATTCTCTCGTATTATAGTGGCAATTCGTTGAATAACTACTATCAAATTAACATGCATGATATTTTGTGTATTGCTTATTAAATGGGGGAGCCATCACCTTTTGATAAAATGATGAGCCATCTCCGTGCAACATCCAAGTATGAGCATTATATTTTAACTTGTCATTTTTCGATCGTAAGATGATATGTTTCTGTTTTTCGTATCTTGAACTACTTCCATTGGTCTTGAATCTTGATAAAGTAATTAAAAGTTTAGTTTAGGATGTAGGCACTTGTTAATTCTGGGCTTTCCCTACACTGCCTCTTATCATGGTCATCTAATCAACTTGACTGTATTACGTTTGTATCACTTCAGATTCCTTATGTTTATGGTCTGTAATAACCAGGGAAGGGTTTCTGATGCAAATATCACAAAGTACTCTGTGAAAGTTCTACCAGTAAGTTTCCAAGCTTGCTTACAAATTATGATGTTATTTTCTTAGGAATTGGATTTTCCTCTGTCACGTTACATTCCAACCTGATTACATCACTCCTTATTCTAGGGAAACCCATGAAGCCGTTTTTACTCTTATTCTAACATGTTGCCTTCTTTGTCGTATCTGCACGCTTCCAGTTCAATTACGACACTAGTGCCTACGGATTTAGAGAGTTTTTCAAGCTTCATGGGATACAGTCGTCAAATCCAGTGAAAATCCGGTGACGAATGAATTTGAGTTAATTAGTTTTTGTTTATTTGTTGATCAAATCATGATGCTTTGTGATGTAAAAACCTTAGCCTATATGTAATGGTTTGAGATGTTTGAACAAAGGCTCAAGTTTACTGATTTTGTTGAGTTCCACCTTAGGTGAACACCTACTTATTCTCGTTTCATAACCTTTAAACCTCGCATCACAGCATTTTCGTACCAATAAACGACTTGAAATTGTGAGAAGGGAAAGGAAAATGGTGTGTTCTTGAAGGTGCTTGATTAATTATGGGCTTTCAGGAAAATATTACTTGGTAGATGCGGGGTATCCACAAATGAGAGGTTATTTGGGACCATATAAAGGTGAAAGATATCATCTCCCGGATTTTCGTAGGGGTCCCGAACCAACGGGTCATAAAGAGATATTCAACTACATGCATTCTTCTCTTAGGAGCAGAATTCAACTACATGCATTCAACTACAATATTGAACGAACTTTTGGGGTATGGAAGAATAAATGGGCAAATTTAAGGGGTATGCCTAATTACCCGTTCAATAAGCAAGTGAAGAATGTCATTGCTACAATGGCTCTTCATAACTACATACAGAGGTATTCTGAACGTGATCGTCATTTTGATGACCCCAGGGATTTTTGTGAAGAGAGCGATAGTAGTGATGATGATGATGAAGAATACCAAAATTATCTAGTTGAAGGATCACATGAGATAGAAGCATTAAGAAATAGAATAGCGGCAAGTTTGATGAATGCATCTAATTAGACTACTTTCAAGTACATTAATAATATTGTACTAATGAATCCTAGCTATTCAGTCTAAAATATTTCAATTGAAGCATTTTGTCATATTGGTAACACTCTTTTCTTTTAAAATATTCAATTGAAGTATAAAATATTTCAATTGAAGTAGTTTTGCTTCTTCAACTAACTTAAAAGTTTATAAATATTTTTCTTTTAAAAATAAAGTATATTTAGTAATTCACCTTTATTTGTTAAAAAAAATTTAAATTAATGGCACATCTAGTATTATACCCTTTTTGGTCATTTTACACAGTCACAGCTGTTTTACATAAAAGTTTACCAAACACTATAATACTGCTTTTTCTTCCAAAAGCACTTTTACAAAAAAGTTTACCAAACACTCTGCTGCTTTATTTCACAGCTGCTTATTCTCACATCACAGCAGAAGCAGTTTTTTTTCACAGCACAGCAATACCAAACTAAGCCTTAAGATGGATCGGGTACACATCACAGCAGTATTTCGGTTGAATAATATAATGTCTTCTAGAGCATAACTAACGTATAATATTTTGTTATTGAACTAATACACCGCAATAGCGGTATATCTATCCGTATAAATTAATACTTCACTTTAGAACTTATCCTTTCAATTATTAGAAAAATGAAGGCATTTTTGAAAAATTAATACGTTTATGTTTTATTAAATTGTTAATGCTGCCTCCGAGTTGATCAAGTTTCATTCTTTAATGGAAATTTCATAATCCTTAATTAGAGTTAATTAGACTTCTTCCAATTTGTACTCCTCCTTGACAATTATTGAACCATTGAATAGGGGTATGACAAAAATGACCATACAACCATTATTTCATCACAAACCATCGATCCATATGTTGCAATCGATCTAAACAAATTATTATAATTTGGTGGTCCTAAAGTAAATCCTCTACATTAAGAGCAATTAGTCTCCCCAAACCATTATTTTTGCATAAATATTGTTTCTCAAAAGTCACGTAGTACTACAGTCTAATAATATTCATATTTACATATAAATGAGAGGTCTTTAGTTCGATTTTCTTCAAAAACAAATTTGAACTAACATTATACAACTTAGCTCATTCTTTCAACCCCTTATATAATTAGTGGTCTAAATTGATCCCACAAGTTTTTTTTAATGTAGGTCAAAATTCTCTATGTTTCTTCTTATGCTATGTTTTTGTATCATATGCCTTGGTTAAAATAGCATGTTTGCCTCAAATATTTCAAAGGGTTTCCAAGTTCACAAGGAACTATACAGGAGAAGAGAGATCCTTTTACATAAGCGGTAAGATAATCTAAACATAGCTTCCCAAAATTGTAAATTTTATCATTTGAAATATTCAAACTTGAGTGCAGAACAAACTCGAAGAAACAAAGTATTTTAAGTGAGTTTAAAATTTTGCAATTTGTCAAAAAGCCAACAAAATACACTTAAATTGGCCGTTGAAATGGTTGATAATTATGAAGTCTTTATATTTTTTATGAGAAAAATTAAGATGAAGCAGTAACGTGTGGGGATGTAATTGCCTTCACCAAAATTTTGCTTTCCCACCTTTGAAAGTAATATTTCGTATTGCCAAATGGTATCTTTAATTATTTTACACCAATAGTAAAATACACCCATTACACTAATGGTTTGGAGAAGTGAACTGAAGATTTACAGATACTTCAGTTGAAAGATGCGACTACGAGACGGATGCTCAAGGAAAAAAGGGTAGAAGAAAACCTAGAAAGATTTGGAAAGAAACTTTAAGAAAAAATATGAACGTAAGACGTGGCGCAAAACCTAGTGCAGTGGCATTATATAATTCATACAGCTGACCTCATCTAGTTGGATAAGAGATTTGATTGTTGTAGTAGTAGTAAAATACAGCCATTTAATCAAAAAAAAATTTAATAATCTAACAAGTTGTATATACGTTATTATTATTTTTATATTAATCATTGTGTGCAAAATTGTTCTAACTTGGAGTTGTTCAAATTTCAACCAAATTCGTCATTAAAATGCTAAAACAAATAGGTACGATTAGTGTTGAGACAAAGCAGCCTCGAACTTGAGCAAACCATACACGCAAACAAAACTATCAGGACGAGATTCAAACTCGGGCGTATAGAGGGAGCAAATTTGCTATAACGAGACTCTCGATATTCAAATGTCGAATCTACGATATATATATATATATATATATATATATATATATGTGTGTGTGTGTGTGTGTGTGTGTATGTATGTATGTATATGTATATGGGATCACATATTTCCCCACAGATTGGAGGATGGATACTTGTAGATGGGATAAGTAGCCGGTTTCAGGTTGAATGGCCATGCTTCTTTGGCTGTTTCAATACGTTAAATTTTCCTACATGATACGTCGAGTTAACGAATTTTGAACTTTTTAATATTTGTATGTATATAATGCATTCGATCACAACGACCCCTCCATCAATTCGAGAAAAATTTACATCTCACGAGTTCATATACTCTGATTCTCTTCAATCTCTTTCCCAATCACACAATAATTAAGTTACGTGAGAAAGAGGTATTAAAGATAAAGATGTGTACCCATGAGTTACACGAGGACAGAGGAAAAAGTATGAACTTGGATAGTCTAAGTTATTGTTCTTCGTCTTTTTGCTCAGGACAAAATTACGTGACAAGAAAAGTAAAGACGGAAGGGATTTAAGTAAGGGATTGCAAAGGATTTTCTCCTTAATGAAGAGCCTCCTCATGTAACCTAACTAGGAATTTGTCATTGAGTGAGGAAATTCAAGAGAGGTCTAAATTGAATAAGAATTCTCTCCGGATTCTCTTTATAAGCATCTTGGGAATTTTCAAATTGTGTCCGTTTATCGTACATTATACGATCAGTTTTCATCAGATATTGTTCATGTTTAAATTAAAATAAAAATATTTAAAATAATTTCTAATCGTATAATGTACGATAAACATACCCGATTTGAGAATTTTCAGGATTCCCACAAAAGAGAATCTTCATTCATCTAAATCAGATGATGTAAGGATGGACGGAGAAAACCCACTTATTTGCTGTGGGGCCTCCCAAAATGGACACATGCCCTCTTTTCAATTGACGTATAAGTTTTTGCACTATTAATATTATTTTATTTTTATTTTTAAAAGGAAAACTAATGAAAAATGTTTGAAAACTTTTAGTTTTAACGATAAGGACAAAATAAAGTATAAAGTGAATAATGTCATGTTTGACTTTTTAGTGTAAAAATATGATTTTTCGTTAAAGTGAACAGTACCGCGGGTTTTTCGTTAAAACTCTCATTTTTAAAAGGAGATCAACTAATAGCTCACCACAACAATTCACCTTATTAGAAACTAAGAAGGCTCACAAAGATATTTTACACTTTCCTAGCCACCATCGTGTGATTTGCAAGTGCTAAAACAAGAATACAAGACAATGTTGTATAGAATACAGACATAGAATTTATCTCAACCACTAGTCCATTTAGTGATAATTTTTAGGATAAATTACACAACACTACCTCAACTATGGGTGTCACGACACTTTCATACCTGATCTTCATACATCATCTTAAGAATTTGTGCCAATGTCATACCTTTATTAGTTTTTCTGTTAATTTCTCTGTTAAGTGCTAACGTGGCTAGAGGAGGGGCCCATTCACTAATCCAACTGCATTAAAAAATTATTAAATATATTTTAATAATTAAAATTTTTTATTTTTATATTAAATCTCTCTCTCTCTCTCCTCTTTCTCTCTTCTCTCTCTCTCTCCCCTTCTCTCCCGCCTCTCTCTCTTCTCTGCATCCCAGAACCCCTTCCCATCTCACCCCCCCCACCCCGACCCTGACCCCAACCCCTTCCCGTTCCCCTTCCGTGCAACCCCCTACCCTTCCCCACCCATGCCAACATCTCCCTCTCTCTCAGCTCACTCACTCTTTCTCCCCATCTCTCTCGCACAGATTATACCTCTCTCCCCGATCTACACTCACGCACCCATTTACACACCCACACCCACTGACGACGGTACCAAAACCATCATTGGCGTCAACCCTCTCTCCTTTCGTCTCCGTGAAGCTCCGGGGCACCCAGAGGACACCCAACCCAGGTCTGGCGAGCCATGGGTGTGCGAGCCCAAGTCTCGGGTAGGGACGAACTGGGTTTTGATTTTTGGTTTTTTTTTTTTTCGTTTCGTTTCTGGCAGCAGAGGAAAAAGATGGGGGAGGAGAGAGAAGGGGTGGGGTGGGGACGAATTGGGTTTTGAATTTTTTTTTTTTTCGTTTCGTTTCTGGGCAGGAGGGGAAGAAGATGGGGGAGGAGAGAGAGGGGGTGGGGTGGGGACGAATTGGGTTTTGAATTTTTTTTTTTTTCGTTTCGTTTTTGGGCAGCTGAGGAAGAAGATGGGGGAGAAGAGAGAGAGGGTGGGGTGGGGACGAATTGGGTTTTGAATTTTTTTTTTTTTTTTTTTTTTTTTTTTGTTTCGTTTCTGGGCAGCAGGGGAAGAAGATGGGGGGAGGAGAGATAGGGGGTTGGGTGGGGACGAATTGGGTTTTGATTTTTTTTTTTTTCACTTTTCTTTGTTATTTTAATATTTAAAATATATTAAATGATTTTTTTTAATAGAAAGTGGGGTCTGGATCAAGCCACATCAGCATTTAACTGACAAATTAACGGTCAGGCTAATGGAAGGTATAAAATTGACCAAATTCTAAAGATGAGGTATGACATTGTCAATTTTAAAAGATGAGGTATGAAAGTGTCATGAGACCAATAGTTGAGGTAGTTTTGTGTAATTTACCCTAATTTTTATTAGAATGGTGATATGTCCATCCTAATATCTTATTTCCCCACTCACCTTATATTTACACCCACCATAAAAAGTGAAAAAATACATCAACTCTTTTCCCACCCACTGTTATTTCCAAAATAACCCTACATATTTCTTTTTCAATTTTTTCTTGCTTTAAAAAAATTATTACAAATTAAAAAAAAAAATTATCACTAAATGAAAATACCCAAGAACTCCAAATATCACCAGCTGCAGCCCTCTCCCTAGAAAATTTGCAGAACCGTCACTACCGACTTCCCAAATCCCCAACACCAAGCGCCCCTCCTCTATCGCCAACCATTGCAGCATCACCACGTCTCGAAAACTGCTCTAGTACCCAATTTCTATCGTTTCCAATTTGAATTCAGACCACACAAGAGAGTGTGATTAAATTAGAAGAGCTTCGCTCATAGTTTGATGTTGAACTGGCTTTTCCTAACATTAAATTCCTCCAAATTCAGTATATGGTAGGTATCCAAATTGTTCCAAAACACCAAACACAATCGGAGTTCAACGAGTGTCGGATCCGTGAGTCCCCTAATGTAATTTGGACTATGAGCTTCTCTCCTCATGTATCTCAACATTATAATAGTCTTGAAGACTAACTTGCTCTACTCTCTGGTGAAGCTTGATCACACCTTCCACAACATGCGCTTTATTGCGAGCCTCAAGGCTTTGCTTTTTCAAGTCCGAATTCACCCTCTTCCCAATAAGTTTAATTTCTGAACTTCCTTCCCCAGGAAAGCTTGTGGGGTTCATGATATTTTTTTTCTTTTTCTTATTTATGATATTTTAGGTTTTTTTTTTTTATCATTATAACTAATAATTAGTTTAAAAAGAATCAATATAACTAATAATTATGTGGCAAGACATGATTGGTTGGTCTTTAATTAGGTCTTTAAAGGTCATTTTATACTAGGATAAATTTGTCAATAAGAATATCATTTTATAGTGGATGTGAAAATAAGACACTGGGGTAGGCTTAACAGCACTTTTTATTATTATTATTGGATTTAATGAAATGAGTTCATCATTCTCCCCTGCACTACACTTCCCATTCAATTTCACTCTCACATAGGGATTCTAACTTTCAATTAGCTTGTTTTTTCGCGATGATCTTCCAAATCAATCATGTATTGAGTTGTGTTTTAACTTTTTAATATGACAGTTCGTGATCAGTTTTAGATACCGTCACAATATGTCTTTGTTACGAAGAAGAAAGAGAAGTACTTTTGGTACCTAAGAGATGAAACACGAATCAATCACACTCCCAGTTCGTATTTGTAATTGATTTAAGATACCATTGCAGTGATATTATAATCGAATGCTTCATTGTGAACAGAGTGTTTCATTGAGAGACTTTTTCTTGTCCTAAGAATTGAACATGAAATTAAAATCCAACCAAAACTATAGAGGATAGCAACAGAAAACCAACAAGAAGCAACTCCCTCCCTCCTTCCCACAGTATCTATCAAACCTATCCCCAGTCTCATTACTCTCTCACAAGTCACAGGGCCTCGTATTCAATTCGTGCTGTCAATTTTAACTGTTCAATTCTTTCTTTTCTTTCTTGTTTTTATTCCATCTGCTGTATGGAAACAGTGACCTATTTTCTCTCTCCAAAAATTCCCATGGACTCTTTTCATGTGAATCCAGTTGCTCACATCACATTCTCCTTACCCCTTTTCTCACTGCTATCATTGGATTAATTTTCCTGTGGGACAGTCAAATCATGAATTATATCGTCTACTTATATTATAACATATAAACTACTGACGTTATGAATACAAATCCTTTTAGATAAATAGAGATAGTATGAGTCGCTCATGATTAAATAAATAAAGATAGTATGAGTCGCTCATGATTAAAAGTTATGCTTCCACCCATTTGATGAAGTAATCAACTGTCACAATGACGAACTTCCTAAGGCGCCTTGAGAGCGTGAAATCTTAAACTAGAATGTTGGATTGGCTACAGTACCTGTATTTACTCAATGCATTCACGATCTCATTTGGCACTCAAAAAAAAAGCAACCTTATAAGAAGTGTACCGTAGGTCCGTAGGTCCGTAGGCAAGGTCCTACAACCCAAGATCAAATTACGGGGTATGATAAAACGCCTTCAAAACTTCAGATGTGAATTTGAGTGGCATCTGCCAAATTCCCACCAAGAATTTGCCTACCCTGAACCGGCATGGCAGGAGATGGAATGGTCCTTCTGCCCACTCAACAGCATCTGAACATTGTATGGCCCAAAAAAGAGAAGAACTGAATACGGAAAGCATGGTGGAACCCTAAATATCTGAAACTCGGTCTCACCCGAGTTAGGGCTGGTTTGGTATTGCTGTGCTTTGAAAAAAAACTGCTTCTGCTGTGCTGTGAGAATAGTAGCTGTGAAATAAAGTAGCTGAGTGTTTGGTAAACTTTTTTGTAGAAGTGCTTTTGAAAAAAAAAAACAGTATTATAGTGTTTGGTAAACTTTTATGTAAAACAGATGTGAAAAAAGCCGGTTTTTCAAAGCTAGGTTTTGCAGCTTTGTGTTTTTGGCTTTTTTTCATCCAAAACTGTGAAAAAAAAGTTAAAGCTGAATGTTTACCAAACACAAAAAAGCTCCCAGCTTTTTTTTATACCCACTTTTTTCAAAATCACCTCCTCAGTACCAAACCAGGCCTTAAATTCTCGAAACAAAGTTCCAGGCAGTTACGAAGTGCAAGGACACCGGAGTTCTGCTGAAATCTGTGTAACATTTTCGACTAAAACATCACGAAGCTCCAAAAACTTATAAGATACAATTCGATTGGCAATTTTCAATCTCCAATCCCGCTGTTTTCGTGTTAACGGTCTGCCTTTGCTATTAGGATGCCTGTTTTCCTTCACATTTGCCAACTTCCACACGCAGCTTTCTGACTCTGCCTCAATGGACTCCAGATTAAACACTCGGTCCTTTTCTCGGTATTTAGCATCCACTTCTGCTGCATCGCATAAGAGATGACACCTTCAAACCAAAACATAGTTTTATATATTAAACATGTTTGCATGGATCAAATTTTGAGGTATTTCTTCAAGTTCTCCGAATTCATCTAATCGTTTCTTGTATTCTTGACTGTAACGTTCAAGTTCCTCTATGCTATCTGATAAAGTAGAATATCATGTCAGAATCTCCTCATGTCGAAGCGCTGCATATCAGGAAAAACTCATCACTGTTTTATCTACGCAACTCGTGGAGAGGAGGAGGCGGCGACGAAGCTGCAAGCACTGTGCCACCGTACAAGGCTGAGGCTCCTCCTCCCAATGATTCTTCCCTCTCTTTTGCCTTGTGCGTTTTGGCAACCAATTTTTCTACCTTCCAGTATTTGCCTTGCTTGCCGCTGCCGGCTCCGTGTCGATATTTTCCGGTCGGACCACTCGGTTCCCATGGTCTTATTTTCTTACATTGACCCCAAAAAGTTTCAAAACGTCCATCTGTTTAACCGTTTGATCCTCAAATTGATACGATTTCGATTTCACGTCCGGGGGGAGTGCGTAACATACAAGGTGAAGGTAGAGCACAATTACAAACTACCAACTGTTTAGTTAAGTACCTAACGGAATCCAAACGTTACATACATTACACTACAACTATAAACTACCTACCGTTACCCGTACAGCTCCTCCGCCTTACTTGGCCTCAGAAACTTTATCTATAGCCCTTAACAGATGCCATTGCGGCAGTAACAGATTATCGAAAATCGACAAAATTACACTAGGGTAGCTATGTCCCCCCCACCCTACAATCTAAGAATGGTTCTCAGCGTATCACAAAGATTTTGAATGGTATGCTGTTCCTGAGTTGCTTGCATTTCTTGGAGCGCCATATCTTCGTAACACCTGAAAGCAAATGAAATCTCTCGAGTAAATAACAAGCGAAAAAAGCAAGTTGGCGGCATGCAGGACATGCTTGCCGCGGCATAGATGATGCGACATGCTCACATATTACGCACATAGAACAACTTTCTTTTAATTTTTTATCAAGCCAATGTTAAAGTTTGATAAGTATAATTTGGTTGAGGACGACGTACATCTTGTGGTAGGCTAACGCTTGTGCAAGATTCATTAGAGTTGAACTTGTAAAGAGCCTTTTGTAAACACTTGGAGGGAGGGGCATCTGCAGCACATCAATAGATAAAAAAAAATGCAGAGAGAGAGAGAGAGGGAGGGAGGGAGGGGAATGCAGACAGAGAGAGAGATTTGACCTCGTTTTGCCCTCTTCGTCCCTTCTTAGACTGTCCATCACCAGTAAAAAGCTCCTGTAGTGCCTCCACGGCTACAGTTCCACTATTATCCTGATGCATGCCTCCAAGAACATTGTCTGATAAGAGAGCAATGGGGGATATATCGGTTGCCCTCAAAAATGGAATAGGCACTGTATTACCAGCTGCATATATGGACCAAAGCTGCCATGAACATGAAAATAAACAATTATATACTAGTGTTGAGCCTGTTGACAACCCGGTAGTTTTTGAGGAAGGGCTGGTATTTAAGTCATAGGGTTGGGATACTTTTAGATTAGTGAGAAGAGAGGGAATTAGAGATGACCCTTGAGGAGAAGAAATGAGGAAGGCATCTCCCACTGTGATAGGGACCTATCAACTGGCAAGCATAGACCTCAGAGCGAATATTACCTTATCTTGCATGGCAAAAGCTTTCCGGCTGACAGCTTCATTCTTCTCTGTGCCACTGCTTATACTGCTTGGACCTCCAACCTGGACTTGAGATGAGCTTTTTGTCTTTATGCTCTGCTCAGATGCCTGTAGAGTTTGCGTAACTGGAATGCCGTTTTTGGTAATACTACTTGAATTTTCCTCCCTGATAGAGCATCATCGTAAATCAGAGCACTGTTGTGGAACTATAGTTTATTTTTTGACTAGGCCATTGATATTACATAAAGCAATCTTATCAATCTCTCACCTAAAAAACAAGATTTCTAAATGGAATTCACAAATAAAAAGTGAGGGCAGTACCTGGGTTCGGGTAATTTGCCTCCTGCGCCAGTATTGGAAGAGCTTTCAGGAAGTCCAGGAGCAGGTGAAGGTTCTTTGACACTAAAACTCTCTGTCTCGCTAGACATCTCATCTTTTTCATCCCCCTCATGAATAATAAACGTGCCAAAGTTACCTGTTAAACATAGGTTTCACATACATCAGATGGATGGTACCCTACCCAATAAGCAAATACATAAGGGAGTTAACAGTTATGCGCCCACAGAACTGTTTCACTAAGATACATTCAACCAACTTGTCTTCAAAATGAACAATATGAATATAACGATCTCCAATTTTGAACATCAAGTGACGTCATGTCCCATAGAGAGAGAACATTAAATGATGTCACTATCAGTAATAGCTACACCGTCTGCCCTTTTAAGTTTGATAATGCGAAACATAAGGTCCCACAGGTGACTTATCACCATACTTCATGCAATTGAAAAAGAAATAACAATAAATGTGTAAAGGAAAAAAATTTCAAAGGAATAACTATTACGTCCCTTCTCAGAATTCAATATCAAATTAGCCCACTCGAACTAAAGTTTCCAAAGATAAGTATCTATTATGTACAGCAGACCTAGAGGTCTTCAAAGAACAAGCATACCTTCCCCAGCCATTCCCACATCACCAGATATGTGCTGCTTCCTCGATGTGCTACCTGAAGATACTTCATTTTCTACTTGGAGTGGCTTTGAAGGAACAGTATCTCCATAATCCTCATTGACTTTGGGACCTTCAATTGTCTGCTTCAAATTATAAACAACATTTAAGATGAGAATGATTTGACACAAGTTGCACAAGGAAAGACAAAATAAGAATTTGTACACTATCCCGTTCAGGTGGAGCAATATGTTGTGCTTCCAAAGCCATTGAAGCCCTTGCTTGCCTTGCCTTTTCAATCTTTGCCAACATTACGGAGGGACCACATTGGCATTTTTCAATGAACTTGTGCTGCATTTAAAAAAAAATTAATAAAGATACAAAATATCCAAGATTATGAGCTCTAGGCCAGATTAAGATATGTTTGTTTTCTTATAATATTATGGGTATCCAAATCTGCTTCAAGGTAAATATAATTATTCCACTCAGGAATTATATACATGGAAGAGAACGTATTGCCATTCATTATTAGCACTACCTTCAGCATCTCAGATGCAGTAGGGCGTAGACGAGGTTCCTTAGTTAGGCACTTTGCCACAAAATCATGAAACACAAGAGACCTGCCAAAGAACGCAGTACTATTTGAGCACAATTCTGCACAATAAAAAGCAAAACAATGGACTTACACATAAAAAAGGTTAGAACAATTGTGAACATAATAATTTGCACTGGTAAGAGTTTATATCTGAACCCTTTAGTGTTTGATGTGAACTTCTTTAGTTCTATTGCAACTCCTCTCAAAAGAAAAACAGATTAAATTCAAATGCAGTAACTCGGATAAGTCCTAGGCAAAGAATCACATTCCAAGAAATAAGTTGAACTCATGCTCAGTAATTTGAATCATGGCAGTGGTTATACTTTTGTAATAAAGAATTTTCGGATGAGCGCAAATCCCATAACAATAAAATCACAAAACCTACACTGCTTTAAGATACAGCATAAAGTCATTTAACATTGTCATACAGGCTACTGTTTTCAATAATGCTAGAGAAAGATCGGATATACAAAAGAATGAAAACGGACCATTTTTCTTTATCCTCAAGCATCGGGGCTGGCTCAAGGGATATCATGAATAAAACCTATAATAGACAATAAATAGGTTACTTATCCCCTCAACAAGCAATAAATTGAAAGGGAAAAAAGGGGGAATTTTTTTTAACATTATTAACATTCAACTTGGGAAAGACGAAAAAACAATTGAAAGATGAATACTGCAGAATTTTCCTTTCCTCTTTTTCTATGTAGATTCTGCAATTAATTCCCTAGCCTTTATTCTGTCCATTAAAACTGAAACTATGGAAACAAACGAAAAAATGCGGAAGAAATGAGAAAAGGAAAAAGGAAACACTAAAAAAGGACTTTAATTATGTACTCAAGTGGTCAACTCAACAACTTCTAGTGGCAAAAAATTCGACTATAATATCATATACATTTCCAAGAGTTATGTACACATCAGAGAATGATTTCCAAACCTCATAACTTCCAGCATTCCTAATTTTGAACTAGTTTTTTGAAATTTGTAAACCAAAAGAGAATAATGGAACCAGGGAAAAGAGAGATGATGGCTGTATAAATTTGGAGCCTTCATCAAGCCAATCATTCTCATACCGATATCAGTGCTATCAACCACACCACCTTATACTTGAATTACACATCACTTCATATCACAGGATCCCTACTTATACTTGGATATGACAATTTTGCTACTTGTATGTATCAGGGGCCGTCTACAATGCACAGTTCTTTTGAAACATCCAATTTTTCTTACAAGCAATAATCGAGCTCAGTAACTCGGGTGCAAGGGTGCATACTCTTAACCAATTGAGCTACAAGCCCCTTGAGAAGCATAAAATTTTTACTAATTCTATATCTTAACCTATTGTCAATAAAAGCAAAGCAGGAAAGATTATGCAACTTAGAAAGTGACATCTGTTTTCCATTTGAACATGCAACCTTGGTAGAAGCTGAGATGAAAAATATGTAATTTAACTTTCGAGTAACTAGAAACTAAAAAGTTAAAACACTAACCCTCATTGGATGCACTGAAGATCTTGGAGGGAGCCCCTGAAAATTATTACAAGGAGAACATGACAGTATTCAACAATCATTACTATGAATGGCAGGATCTCATGAAGAAATATGATTAAGCAATTGGTGCTAAGAGAAGAAACAACTATTCAATCATGGGAACTAATACCAGTGTTCTCTACATAGGACACAATAGTCATAAGTCCCAATTCAGTTTTGAAAAGAACATGCTGAACATGTATTACCTCTGCCATTTCAATTGCAGAAACACCAAGAGCCCATACATCCACCTGAAATTATACCAACAAGTTAGTCTTAACAAGGACAGCACATAGAGAAGAAACAAGCAGGACAAAGGAAATAAATTGTGTAGAGTAGAAATGAATCACATGATACCTTTCCGTCGTAGCGACTTTCCTGAATAACTTCTGGAGCCATCCAATGTGGAGTGCCGATGAACTGAGAACAAAATAAAAGAACTTTCATGTATCAAGCGCAAAACAGAGTATCCCCAAAAAGCCAAGTTTTGTAACTGTCCATCCTATCAAACCACGATATGTTAGTCATTGTCAAGCCCAGGGAATCATCAGATTCCCTTGTTACTTTTTAAGTCCAGGTAAGATACCAACTATTAAAAAAAAAATTGGAAAACAATAATCATTTGACCTTTAGAGCAAAGTACTAGCAACTTCTGGACCATTAAGGGAAAATTTTGGAGAAATAAAGCAAAATAAGTCAAATTAAATACAACAGTGCCGCAGTTATCACATACATCTTATCAAAACGATAACATACCGTGTTGCGCTTTGACATGGTTCTTGTAAGTTGAGCTGCAACACCAAAATCACCTGCCAATATTGTCATGCACCAAAGATGAGTAAATTTGTTGTTTAAGTAGAAGAAAAATGAACTTCACCAGAAAAATTAAAACAGAAAAGAATAGCACAGAACATTTTATTATACTCCATTTCAATTGTCAACTTGGAATGTTGAAAATTTAATTAAGGGGAAAATCCCCTTGGCACTTTCTTTGATGATGTAATAATGCCACTAAGGTTTTGAAGTATTACAAAAGAGAACGTCATTAGCTGTGAAAGAATTGCATAATTGGATGTAAATAACATCCACAATTTTATCTAGATAGTACTGCATATAAATGAAAGATAATTGCACTCACCCAACTTGACATCTCCTTGTTCAGTTAACAGAATATTACCACCCTTAATATCTCTGTGGACCTTGAAAATCGAGTGCAGATATGCAAGGCCCTGTGCAAAAGAAATATTGTCCAAATACAACAAACAATTTACATTGATAAATATAAACTGAATAAAAAATGAATGTATGTAAGGTGGCATCATGATTGAATTTTTTTTGTCAAGTTCATTTTACTTTCACATTAAAAATTGAGAGAACATATATGAAGCATTTTATAGGCACTTCGTGACAAAATTTAAGCACAAATAAACCAGGGGAGAACCCCTTAATGAGATGCAATTGTTTACTTTGAACTCGAATATCCAATCAAAATTGATCTTACCTTCAACGCTTCCCTACAAATGTAGGCTATTTGATACTCCTCCAGAGCATCCTCGGTAGCATTGATCAAGTCGGCAACACTACCACCACCACAGTACTCCATCACAATCTAACATGACACAACAAAAGAGCAGTCTATAGTCTCAGATTTGCACTACCCTACTTACAAACACAAACCAATAACAGCTTCATCATCACCAGTAATAAAAGCAAATGCCATTCATTACCCAAAGATACTCTTCTCCTTGGTAGCTCCCCAGGTACCGAACCACATTCGGATGGTTACATTGTTGCAGCATATCAATTTCTCCGCAAATTTCTTCATACCCCTCTTCCTAAAACCAAATCAAAACAAAAATTCAAAATCAAACCAAATACAAATAAAATGCACGAAAAACCGAAAAGCATACCCCTTGAGACAATGAAATGACTTTGATCGCCACCAGCTCCGAGGTCTTAATATCCCTAGCTTTATAAACCGCGCCATAAGACCCCTTCCCTGCCAATTCAATCCACTCTCAGTTAAATTTCACAGAAGTAAATGCAGGAGCAGCTGAGATGCATATAAGTTGAAAGTAGAAGAAACCCACCAAGCTCATTGAGCAGCTCGTACTTTACAGTTGGGTCTTCTCTGATAACGCTATCTGGTATCGAACTCGACGACATTTTAGTGGTTTGCCGATACTCTTCTCCCTGCGACGACCCACTGCCCCTCCTCTGCTTCCCAACTCCTAACTCCGACGAGGCCTGCATACTCGCCACTGCCCTACTCATCGTCGAACCAGCGCCACTGCTCGTCCTCCTCACCACGGTCCCGCTGACCGACTCTCTCTCACTCGACGGCCTCACCACAAAGGTCGAGAACCCACTGCCGTCTCCGTCATCGTCGAACGACGCCCGCTTGAAGTCGCGCGACCTCCTCGTGATCCGGTTTCGATCGGGCTTGATGATCATTGTGCCGAAATCGCCGCCGTTTTCGTCTTCCTCTTCGTCGTCGAAGTAATCGATTGAGGGTCCGCCGCCGAAGTCCTTGGGGAGGCGTTTGAGGAGCGGAGGGAGAGAGGCGTCGTCGTCTTCGTCTTCGTCGGCATTACCCTTATAGACCATGGTGGCGTAGAGGTCGGGTTCCGGGTCGGAGCTCTTGTGCTTGCTCTGTCGATCGGACGCGGAGTCATCGTCGTCGTGGATGACTACCGTTGAGTAATCGGGTTTGGGTGGGATTCTTCGGGTCCGGCGAGTGGTGGGGATCGGATCCATTTCCGATTGGGAGTGAGAGATAGGGAGATAGGGAGATAGAGAGAGAAAGAGTGCGTTAGCTAGTTGGAGATGGCCATAGCTCAGAGTGGATGCAAACCAGTTGGAACCAGCTGTCGAGCACGATGATGTTTTCGGGCTCTTGGGCTCATTAGTGTTTCCTATTTGGGCCGAACGTGATTCGTTTTTAAAGGACTTAAAAAGCCCATCTTTCGGTAACGCGCCCTCCTGCTCATCCCCATGGGCACTACGCCAAGGCACCCCCACAAATACGGTCAAATCTTTTTTATATATATTTTTATATATATTTGAACCAATAAAACAATCTCCTGTCTAGTTTTTTTTTTTTTTTTTTTTTTTTTTAACAAACGATTGCGTTAGTGGGTTAAATTGTTAAATCTTAGGCCATCTCCAACCGAAGGGTGGCTAGAGGGCTTGTTTTAGCCCTCTAGCCCTCCAAGATATTAATATTTTAATGAACAGTATAAGGTTATATTTGCTTCCATCTCCAACCGAGGACCAAAAGGCTATAGGGTCAAACATAATTTATTATTTAAATTTAAAAACTACAACAACTTAAATTTAAAAACTACAACTTATATTTTAAAAACTACACCTTCAATTTAAAAACTACAAATTAAATTTTTTTAATTCATAAAAATAAAAATAAAATAAAAAAAGGATTGGCCCAAAAAAAAAAATGAATCCAACGGTAAGTAGCCGTTGCATTTGAAAATTTGGCCTAACATTCCTATCGGATATAATCGACAGGAATATATTTATATTGTTGTCGGTTATATCCGACATGAATACTCAAAATTTTGGCCCAGCCGGTTGGCCATCAGGCCATTTTTTTGTCTAGTGGGACCCACGAGCCCTTTGGCTTAGCCCTTGGTTGGAGACAGTTTTCAAGCGTTTTACGGCCCTTTGGCCCTCTTAACCATTCGGTTGGAGATGGTCTTAGAGGGAAGGATGATATGTGCGGGACCAACTTGCTCTAGGGTGTATAGGCATTATTATAATTCGTCACTAGGTCAAACGTCATATGATGAATGATATAACAAAATGAAATTGTTACAAAAATATCTTTAAATGATGAATGGCAAAATAAAATTCGTATTACAACATTTGGACAATAAAAATGCCTTAATCACAACTGGATTAGTAATAACTCTAACAAGATTTTAACATAGATGCGTCGCCATAAGAATTTCGAGGGGGCTCAACTGGCTGTATTTCTAAAACGTGCATGGAAACAAGTAGCATGCTGTTCTCAAACAAAATTGTCAGTTTTCCGGACGTGACCTTAACTTTGATTTCACAGCTTTGCAATATGAACATATCGGAGGAATGATGAGCTTTTTGCTTCCGGCACAAGGCATGAAGGCCTCGCTGAAGAAGAATGGTCCCTGAAATTAGCATCACTTCACATTTTTGGTCTCCAAGATTCAAAAAATCGATAGAATTGGTCCCTGAAATTGTTCACCGACAAACAATTTAGTCATTTAGTAAAAAATCTCCATTAAATTGAATATATTTTTGTCAAAGCAACCCTTGACTTAAACGGTAAGATCCCACATCGTCCAGGGGTGTGGATCCTGTAAGCCTTATATGTATATTCTCATATCTACCTAGCACGAGGCCTTTTAGGAGCTCACTGGCTTCGGGTTTCATAGGAACTCCGAAGTTAAGCGAGAATGGGCCAGAGCATTTCCAAGAAACAAAATCGTGAAGACGTGGTCGGGGCCTAAAGCGGACAATATCGTGTTACAGCGGAGTCGAGCTCGGATTGTGGTGGGGGCCCGGGCCGGGATGTGACAATTTGGCCGGAAGTGTGCCTACAAGGACGTCGAGCCCCTAAGGGGGTGGATTGTAAGATCTCACATCGCCCAAAGGTGTGAATCATGTAAGCCTTATATGTATATTCTCATCTCTACCTACACGAGGACTTTTCGGAACTCATTGGCTTTGGGTTCTGTAGGAACTCCGAAGTTAAGCGAGAATGGGCCAGGGCATTTCCAGGATGGGTGACCCACTGGGGAGTTCTGCTCGCGTGAGTTCCCATAAACAAAACCATGAGGCCATGGTCGGGGCCCAAAGCGGACAATATCGTGCTATGGTGGAGTTGAGCCCGGGATGTGGTGGGGGCCCGAGCCGGGATGTGACATAAACTACCGGTTTCTTCAATTTAACCGAGATCTTTTACAGAAAAACCAAAATAGTTTACGGTAGACAATCTCAAATACCGTTTCTATCAATTTTTAAAATTCCGATCATCATAATCACTATTGTATTGCATCTCCTTTACAAAATGAAAAGGAGTTGTGTCTATTTATATCCCTGCTGCTCCATACATAGATATATTCTCTCTCTATCCTTCAAAAAGGAAAAGGAATATGAATCTCACCCGACCCATCCTACCAAATCCAGCCTTTGGTTCTTATTCTTCAATCATCAATCCTCATGCATGCTGCTTGATTACAATCACGCATATAGCAACATAAATTTACTACAGCGGAGATGTCACGACATATATATGCCTAAAATACGATAAGATGCAGAAACTATAAACCACTAGAACGAGAGACGAACCTCATTCCTCATCAACATCGTGAATCAGTCTGTTATGCAAGAATTGCCCCCGTACACTCTCATTCTCAATTAAAGCTGGCATATTTGCATTTTTATGGTCCCTCCCTCAAAGGACAATACTTGGGTCATCACCGGGGAGGACCCAATGTACTGAATTTATCATTTAAGCCAATCAAATCAAGCCATGTGTCATTAAAAGGATCCACCAATATCTGAAATAGAATAAAAAAATCTGAAATAAAAAAAAAATGGACAAGTGTCACTTTTTCAATGGTAAAATCAGTACATTGGGTCCTCTCCGGTGAGGACCCAAGTATTGTCCTCCCTTAAATATGTTCAAATGTCTCTTTCTCTTCTTTCCTTCTTTTTTCAATTCATGTCTAAAGTTAACTTTTACCAAATGAAGAAAGTCCTTTTCAATCATAATCCTTTGTAATATAGAGAGTAACTCAATTTACTTGTGTGCATTTGTAAAATTTCTTTTTGTACTAATGTGAGACTATTTTAAACTTCACATCCGTACACGGTCTCTCTTGTGTGACGAATTTTCAACTCAAACACATAGAAAACACAAATTAAGTGACAAAAAGCACGTATAACAGTTGAGCTTCAATCGTGGGCTAACCTATACCATTAAAAAAATTAAAATTCTACCATAAAACCACTTAGCAAGATGAACAAAAACCCACATCCTCAAAACTTGGCACTCTCTTGGTATGGAGTGTAATTTCACAAATGCCAAAGTAACTAGCTTTCATAACCAACTTGACGGAGTGAACAAACTTGCGACACGAAATGAAAGGACAAGAAACAAAATCACAGTAGCAAATTGTGGGGAAGTTGTATAAATACAAACACATACCAACTAAACTTGCAAATTAGAAGGATAATACAGGGCTACTCAAAGATGAATAAGAATTCTTACTCAAAATTTCTTAAAATTATTCGTTGTCAATATATAAAATTTTGTGTTCATAATTAGAACCGTTCATATTATAAATCACTCTTTAAAAATCACCTCTGCAAAAATCAATTAAAACTAATGTCGTTTAGTCATCAAACTGTTTAAAAACAAATGAACATAATTAGTAAAAACATTACGAACCGTCTATGAATTACTAAAAATATTACGAACCATCTATGTATTTGCTACAATGGACTGATTAAACGACTTTAGTTTTAATTTATTTTTTGCAGAAAAATCTTTACAATGTGATTCATAGTATGAACGACGCCCTTCACATGCACAAAACCCTGTGATTAAAACACTAAGAGTTTTGATTAGAAGTTCCTACTCATTTTTAAGCTGCCAAGTATTGTTCAAATTAGAATTAGCAAACATAAATCATAATAGCATACATATACATAGATTAAGCAAAAGTAATTAATCAACTTTGATTACCATATATTCCAAACTGTATTACACAGTCAATAATATCCCCATGCATTACGCTAACCCGACTTGGTTAACCAAAACTACCCGCACTTAACCCAAAAGATGAACCCAAACTTAAGCACGGTAGTCGCCCAGCTATGGCAGCTAACATATCCAAACCTTGCACACCTAACCACGATTTACTCTAAACAAACTACAGTCTACCCTAACTAGTTAACCAAGCTAATTAAAATACGCGGGGTTCGGTTTAACAACTAAACAAAGCTTCATCAAACAAGCCTAGGAACCACCTTGCAGACCAACGGACTCTTCATCTCCATCGAAAGCTTCAAACACTCCGACAAGTCCACGTCACAATTCTCGGAAGCAACCCAGGTAAAGTTCTGCAGCACCTGAGCAAGCCAGAGCTGGACGGTGGCCAATCCCAACGCTTTCCCGGGACAAACCCTCCTCCCGGAACCGAAAGGTGCCAGCCTTAGATCAGTCCCCATGATGCTCACATCCTCCGCCATGAATCGCTCCGGACTAAACTTCTCCGGTTCAGTCCAAACCTTCTCATCGTGTGTGATTGCCCACATGTTCACCATGGCAGATGTTCCGGCCGGGACAAAGTTATCCCCCACGTAGACATCATGGATGGCAATGCGAGCCCATGATAGGAGAGGGCCCGGTGGGTGCACCCTCAGACACTCCTTCACAATGGCTTGGAGGTAAGGCAGGTTGGGAATATCCGAACCCTGGACGGTTCTCGTGGAGCCCACCACGGCGTCGATTTCGGACTGAGCTTTGGACTGGATTTCTGGGTGCAACACCATTCTTGCAAGGATCCATTCGAGCAGAATTGCCACTGTGTCTGTTCCTCTAAATATCATCTCCTGTAATTAGAACAGTTTGGGTTACAATATTTCACTGCCGGCAGATTACATGGACAATAAAACACGTTTATAATCCACTTTATTGTTGTTTAATAGTGAATAATGTCATATTAGTGAAAAAGGTTACTTGGAACATCACCTGTAAAACCGTTTATGTTAGTACCTTTAATGTTGTTTATGTACAAGTTTAATATTAAAATATTATATTTTTGCAAAAATTTTAAACAAAAACAAGTGGGGGCAAGTGAAATACTACTAAATTAAGTAAAATTAGAGTAGAATTGTAAAAATTTAGTACCCAAAGCACAGCAATCATGTCAGAATCGCTGAGTTTGTCATCTTCCTCCAAATCAAGCAGAACATCAACAAAATCTCCAACTTTTTCCTTCTCAAAGTTGCCACCTTTCGCCCTCTCCAGCCGATGCTCTTCGATGATCTTCCCAACGAAAACATTCACTTTCAAAACCAAATTTCTACACTTTTTCCTTACACCCTGCAAATCCAACCAACCCAAAAAAGGAAAATGGTTACTCCAGTTAAAAACTCCGAGTAGCTCATACCCTTCAGTCACCAGACTCTCGAGCTCCAGCCCATCTCCGCCCTTGTCGAACTCGTAGCATCGCCCAAAAACTGTCAGCATAACGTTGTTGAGAGAACCAAAATGGAGCACCTTCTTCACCTGAACCTCACCGTTCTCCACCATCAAACGCTTCAGCTCCTCCACCATTATCATCCCCACTTCACGTCGGAAAACCTCGGAGCCGGCGATTCTCTTCGGACTGAACAAATGGGTCGCCGCAATCCTCCTCAGATTCCTCCAGTACTCTCCGTACGGCGCGAACCCCATTGCTCTGTGGAAAAGAAGCTCGTAGGCCGTCTCGTTCACGGGGCGGTTAGCGAAAGCTGTGCTGTTCAGCATCTCTTTAGCCGTCTCCGGGTGGCTTGCGATCACAAACCGGGTCAAACCAACGGAGAACGACATCAAAGACTCGGCCTTGAAGCTCTTAGCCAACTCGGCGAGCACACGATGACGAGTTGAGCTAGTGAAAACCGTGAGCGACCCAATGAACGGGTAGCCAGGTGGACCCGGAATCGCCCGGAAAGCTCGAACCTTGCAGAGAGCCCAGGCGAAACCGCCGGGAGCGAGGCAGAAGGCGCAGACCGCCGTGAGGAGAAGAAAACAGGCAAATGCCTCGAAACCCAGAACGGAGGAGTGAAGAACAGACCTGGGTATGAAGAGGAGGTGATTTTCGACTGACATTTCGATTAGGGTTTTAGAGAGAGCGGTTTTTTCAGAGTGGGAGAGAGGAAGGCAAGAGTGCAAGCGCAGGAGACGAAGAGCGTGAAATGGGGTAGTTAAATAGACATAGTTGGTGCGATGAGTTTAACCGTGGTAAAAAGATAACTTGACTGGGGTTAAAAGAGGATGGTCTGGTCGACCAAGAATCAATTTCGAAATCGTAGATGTGTGTCCTGTCCATCCGATTACGATTCTCGAGATGGAGCACACCACGGAGAGGTCCCACGAGAGATTTTTAAATGTGATCGTCACACGGGATTGTATAATACGTGTCGTTATATAAATATTATGATATATGGGTTAAAAGTTAATAACTTAAAAAATAAAATTTCTCACCACTTACATAAAAATAAGTGGTGTACCATCCGTATTCTCGTTACCGCTAAAAATTTCTTAGGTCCCACGTCTTTGGAAATGCATTTTGTTCTAGTTATAGTAACGAGAGAGAGAGAGAAGGGTAACGGTTGGAACAATATTTATGTTCAAAATTAAGGACACGTGTAAATATTAGAAACTGATGGAGAGGAAAACAACGTCGTTCCGGTTTCGTTCTGGTTTTGATCGTTAAATAGGGAATATATTAAACAAATATCGATTCCTTATTAATCATAGAGAGAATACGATTATATATTTCTTGAAATTGTATTGACATATTTGCCGATGGATATTTATGTAGGAACGACATACGTCTTATTGGCTCGATAAGTTGTTTCACTTGAGTTTATTTTTTTTTTTTTTATCTCCAAAGATAAAGGGAGCGTGAATCTTATGAGTAGCGAGGGACGGTTGTGGGCAAAGAGTATTTGAACCCTAACATTGTGGTTTGTAACCATGCACACGAATCCTCGAAGTTAAAAGCCTCACCCCATATCCATTAGATATGTCATGGAGTCAATATTAGCAATGCAGTTCATTCAACAATAAACCTAATCCAAATCATAAGGATACAACACATAATCAGCCGTTTTCAATTTAGAAAATGGTAGGACATACGAACATCGTGTTCTGAAGTGTGAAGTGGAAGTGCCAAACCACCTATATGTTAAAGAATGCACCCCCCTTGCATTTCCATGGACTTAAAACCAACGAGGCACATGACGTACATTTTGAGCAAATGGATAACATGATATAACACACTGTCTTCAAGGAAAACATTCATAAAACACGTTCGCCACATAACATTTTGATCTACTAACGTAATGTCATAACAAGATACTATTGAGTGTTGAGGGCGGTGCAACTACAACAACAACAACAAAGTAGTTTACCATTAAGTGAAGTCGGTTATATGAATCCTAAAACGCTATTGCGCTCGGTTCAAGTGCAGTGCAACTATTGCCGTTAATTTGAATTGGTGGAATTTGTAAACCAAAATTACCCCAAAAGGACAAAGTTGATGAGTTTTGGTCCATCTATAACATAGAGAACAAATATACATCATATGGACTTGCATTTCCCAACTAGTTTTGTTGGTATAAAATATTTCTGGTGAGAAACCAGAATGCAAAATACTAGTTTGGTTTCAAGTGGTGACGTGTATGTGAAGGACAGAGCCCCATGCACTTTGAAGTGTTGAACAAGAAAAAAGCTGTGGCCTAGAAAGAAAGATAGCTGCAGCAGAGATTGCAGTCTGCACCAAATGGCAATAATAAGTAAGGCAGTGGCGCATGCTGTGTACCTGCAACACCAACACCACTGTGTCTACTATACACTCAAGAGAGAAAAGGAAAACAAATGCAGATTACATAATTACATAAAACGTGTTCACCGTTACATCGTATTTTAATTTAATAATACATTATTTTTGCGATACTTTCATTTATATTAAGAAAATGCAAAGAATTTGAGCTCGAGGGACACATGGTTGAATATAAAAACTTGTAATTATGTAAATAGTTTATAGCTTGCTAATAATGCATTGTTGTGCACAATAAAATTGATATAATAATAGATTAATAGATTCCAAATCAACCAGTTAACCGGTTGGTTTGTTGTGGGATCATATATTAGAAACCTGCTTACGAGTTGATTCGGATAATAACTGTCAAAAATCTGATAATATGTTAGATCTAAACATCAAACATAACAATTTATTGTAAGGATTTTATCATAAAATGGTCCATGAAATTGACCTCACTCATGCCTTTGATCATTGAAATCGAAAATCAATCAATGTCGTCCTCTAAAAGTTATAATAATTGTAGCCGTTGGATTTCATCCAACGGCTCCTGTTAGTGGGTCATGAAAATCTCCACCATTTGCTTAGGAGGGGATCCAAATCCCAGCCGAACCTCTCCCGTAACCTCGCTGCTGGTCGCTCCTCACCCCATCCCCTTGACTCTGGTGCTTTGGAGAAGAACATGAAATTAAATTTGAAAAGGGTATGGAGATGGTAATTGGAGATGAGGAGGTGGCTGAGGAGGTAGCTGAGTTAGTTTATTTTTCCTTTGTTTTTTCATGTATTTTTTTAAAACCCAGAAAATGAAAGTCTCTTTTTTATTTGAAGAAGCTGTCTTTTGTGTCGGTGTTTTGCAGTAGTTGGGCTGGTTGTGTTCCGTTTTCTGAGTTGTGTTCATAATTTTAAATCTTATCTTTTTTTTTTAGTTTAATCCACGTGGCAACACACCGGTTATTGTATGGGTCCCTATGTCTGACACATCATCAAAGCAACATAAAAGTAAACGGAATGGGAACAACATTGATTCGTGGTACCAAATTTCTGGAATGACGATTTTCAATTTTAGGAAGTAAAGTGAGTAGTGAGGTCAATTTTAAGGATTATTTGTTATAAAACCACTTTATTGTATGACTTATTATGCCGACCAAAAATAACACGATTTTCGTCAACGGTTAAAAACTTATTAAGATAACAAATTTAACACAACATATTTCATTAAAATAATTAATATACATGAAACAGACACAAACATGACAAATAAAGTCTGATTGCAAGGACGATGAATAAGTCATTGGAGTGGTCAGTGAGTAAAACGATTTCCTGAGATTTTTCTCTCTCTGTTTTCTTTTTCAGTAAGGAGGAGTACAGTGGTGTATTGTACGACAGTTTTCATGGTGCCGTCCTGCTTGTAAGTTCCCAGTAGAAAAATGATCCCCTCCTAAGCAAATGATGGAGATCCTCGTGATCATACAATATGGACCGTTGGATTTTGATTCAACGGCTACAATTATTATAACTTTAGAGGGATCCTCCCTGTTTGTAGCCGTTTGGTCAAAATTCAAAGATCCGTATTGTGTGGTCATGAAGATTCCTACTATTTGCTTAGGAGAGGATCATTTTCCTTCCCAGTAAACCAACGGCCTTCTCTTTTTCTACAGCTTTCCCTCTCTCTCTCTCTCTCTCTCTCTCTCTCTATTAATGTATTATTTACTGCTATCCTTTTCGAATTCATTTTGAGAGAATCTTAAAGGATCTTCATATTATATCTTTTTATTGTAATATTGTACGGTTATAAATTATTTTAAAGATTTTTATTTAAAATTAAATATAAAAAACATATGAAAAAAATTGACTGAACGAAATATAATGAACGAATACGATGTAAGGATTCTTAAAACTTCACAAAGAGGATCCGAGAAAATACTCGCAAAGAGGCATTCGTTGACCTCAACAACCTTTGCATTTTTGGTCCGTTTTGGAAAATGGGGACATTGATTTCCGTAATTCCAAGAAAATAAATAGCACCTAGTGCAAGTGCCAGGGGGTTTGGTCTTGTAACTCTCCTTATTAGGGTTTATGGGTTAGGGTTTAGTTGGAGTTTGGAGTTAGGGCTTGGCCTCGTCGGAGTTAGGGTTTGGTACGTCTTGTATTTTAATTTGCATTCAAAGAGAAGAAATTAACCATTTTTATTTAGGGTTTCAGGTGTTGAAGGAATTAAAAGTTATTATCAAAAGGCCGAGCTAATACTTGTTTATGTTGTTTATCACTTGATTTTTCACGTTATACACATAATTTAATACAACTGTTCAAAAGTCTTGATCGTGATTTGTTTTTTTATTTATGTTTACTGATATCGTCGTTAAAGGATTCTCTTTGAACGAATCCGATTTGTCATTGGTGAAGAATCTTTGATAGTGGCATCCCAATAAGCATCCGATGAGGCGGGATTGCCCCGGTCAATTGTATTGAAGGTATCATTTCACCAGCTTACATTGGAACTAGATATGGTAGATCCGAGGACTTCCTCTTATCACGACTAATCGCACGACTAAGCCGAAAAGAGATATCCGATTGGAGAGTCAACATGGAACCTTAACGCATGTGAGAATCCGGTTTGATAGCAGCTTACCAACTTTGAATTGGAATATGATGAATATCTTTAACGAGTTAATTCAAAAGTGTCAAATCATAATTTATTCGTAAATCAAAGACAAGAAACTCCAAGAGATTGAGTTGAGATACAAAAGCTAGGGAGAAGCAAAGGACAACATAACCCGCCCCGTGATAGACATTGCCGCCGGACAATAAAAGCCACATTCTTTATGGTAAGGTTGAATTTCATTGAACTGGGCACAGAAACGGCATTGGCACATACTTTTACATCCCCTCCATGTCCCATAAATATAACATTTAATTTCTAATCGCATACAAAACAAAGCCATTTAATACAGTTTCTAATCATGTCATTTAATATTACAGTATAATGGTATTCCTCTTCATTTGTAAGTGAGAGGTCTTAGGTTCGATTCTCGTCAAAGGCAAATTCGAACCACATTGTTACTAGCTCATTATGAGACTTATTCCACTCCCCCACCCCCTTAGTGTAAATAATATCGTCTGTTAAAAAAAAAATACATTTTCAAACCCTAGCCGACTTCCTTCCCCTCCTCATTCTTACACTATCAAAACCACAAATGTTGAGTTACATGACTAGGTTAGCACCTTTAGTATTTCGAGTATCTTAGATGACGCACAGTACATAAATTTGAACCACATTATTGCTAGCCCATTACGAGGCGAAGCTCACATTCCACCTTCTTAATGTAGATAATATCGTTTGTTAAAAAAAAACAGTACATAAATTAATCAAAACTCTCATTTATAATAATGTTGTATCACGTAAAAGGAAAAGTCACTTGACTAAAGTAGTGTGTTCATTTTTATAATTCGAAATTGAATTTTTATGATAGCTTTTGGGGAGTGCATTTTTGTTGACCACCCAACTTTATTTATCACCATTAGATAAGTTTGAATTTTGAGATTTGTGTATATTCATTACACGAATCTTGAAATTCAAACTCATCTAGTGGTGATAAATAGAGTGGTGAAAATACACCATAGTTTATAGTGATGAACAAAAAAACTCCATTTTTTTAATCTCTGCCTTGGCCATTCCATGAAAAAATTTATCATCATAAATTAGCATAGTTTAAAATTTCGTCAAGAAAATGTAATCCAATTATTTAAGTTTTTTAGTTCAAAGTGATCCTAGAATGTTACATTAAAATGAATGAGTGTCTGAATTTTCTTTAGTGAACACAAACGCGAAAAAAGAAATAACAGGCCCGTATTTATCCGGCCCAACCCATATCTCTTGCTTGTTCCTACCAAAACCAACGGCGCTACTCACATTCAAAGGCAACCGCCTTATTCCGCCCCAGAAGCCCAAAGCAGAGAATCAAAGTGAATCAGGTAAACACGAATTTCTTCAAATTTTGTTTGGTTGCCGATAAAATTGATTGAAAATTCTAATAATTTCGACTTTGAATCTAACTACCCAATTTTTTGAGATTTAAAAAAAAATTAAAAAAAAAAAAAAAAAAAATCTAGTGATCGTCAGGGATCTTGCCCAAATAGCATTCTCTCTTACTTGTTAGCTAAGATTTTCTTAATTTCCCAATGTTAATGTGATTGAAATTGTAATGATTAACAAAAGTGGGTGCTTCATTTCTTTGTTGTGATGATTAAAAACGTTATTGTGAATTACGTTTCATTGGATGCAATGTTCAGTAATTTGCCCAGAAACTGTTTGTGAAAATGCTTCATAGGCAATGTTTGTATTTGTTTTGATCGTGTAAATGTTAAATGGTTGCTGAAATTTGCATGGAAGGATTAGGATTGCAAGAAAAGCGGAGAATTGCCAATTAACGCAGAGCCTACATATGAATTCATCTCCAATTTCTTCTCAACTACAACCCACGTACCCAAACTCAAATCCTCCATGTCCCCGCACCCTCAAGAACCCTCGGCAAAGTCGTTTCATTAGGTACCGTTTGATACGCAGACGGGACGGGACATGACGGAACAGATGATGTAAATATTGAAAAAGATAAGGGGAAATTTTGTCTTAAAATGTTATAAATTTGTGTCCCACGGATGTGGAACGGGTTGTTCCAGGGGGAAGGTGGAACGAAAAATCAGCCAAATTTCGTCCCATAGGACAACCCGTTCCACGGTTTTTAGGCACACCAAACGTGGGACGGAACGTCTCGTCCCACTGCGTTCCGTCCCGTCCCACGTAACAAACGGTACCTTAGGCTCAAATTCATCACCCCTCATTTCCCGGAACAACCCACCGCATCTCCAGCACACCACATCTTGCAATAACCATAAATCATGGAATTCCACGAAACCAAATCTCTCTCAATAATTTCATCAAACACTATCTGTGCAAAAACCCACTCACCACACCTTGCATACATAATAATCAAAGAGTGACTCACTTGTCCATCCTTATCCAATGCCATCCATGATTTGTATTGGATTCGGATCACAACAAACACTCACAAGCTTTAATCGCAACCTTACCTGCAACGACATTGGATTGTTCATCCAATAAAGACAAAGCACGAAATCAAACCCATTTTGGCAGTGGGTGGGTGGGATTGTTCATCCAATATGGCAGTGGGTGGGTCACGGGGAGGGATGAAGGATGGTGAAAGCAAGTCAGAGAAATGAGGATTTGGAAACCTGTTATGTATAGATGGTGAGTTGCTCACTAAGTTCTCAAGCTGGGCCAAAAATGGGGAAGACTATTCCTCTTCTACAAATATAATTCTTTGTTCTTGAAATGAAATCCTAGGGGTGAAGCCTTGAAGGTTGGATTGTTTATGACATTTGTTATTTATACTTTTAGGGGATGTATTCAATTGAGAATTTAAGAGACTTTAATGGATTTATAAATCTATGGATTTTTATGGAGTTTAATTGATATGTAGAGATTTCATATAAAAATTTGATTCAATTCTCTGAAAATCTCATGGGGAGAGGTGAGATTTGTGGATGCTTAAAATACACTACGAAATCTCTCCAATTCCCTCTAATTCCTCATCTTTCTCAAATTTTTTAAAATCAATTTCTAATTGAATACACCTGAAATGTTATAAACTTCTTTAAAATCCTAATTGAATACACCTAGATTTCTAAGGATTTTAATAAAGTATCTTAAAATTATAATTGAATACACTTTGAATTTCAGAGAATCACTTAAAATCCTGATTGAATATCCCTATATTCATTAAAAGAATTAAAATCCCTCAAAATCTCAATTGAATACACACTAGGGGTGGGCGTGGTGCGGTTTCAAGTGAAACCACAACCGAAACATTTTGCGGTGCGGTGCTGTGCGGTTTTGAAGCCAAAACCGAAATGAAACCAAACCGTTTGGTTCGGTTCGGTGCGGTTTCAAACATTTTCGGTTTGGTTTTTGAGAAAAAAATGTACAATTTAAAATATACACATATTTATGCATAAGACGGTCTTATTTTCCTTGTATATTAATTAATAAATATGCAGCAAAATTGCACCAAAAACAGCAACAACAATGCAGTAAAACTGCAGCAAAAAACAGAGGCAAAACTGCCAAAAAAATGCAGCCAAACTGCATAAAAAACAACATTAAAACAACACCAAAAATTGCACCAAAAATGCACTGAAACTGCAGCAAAAAACAGCAGCCAAACAACATCAAAACTGCACAACCAAAAAATGCACAAAACTGCACCAAAAAACTGCACAAAATTGCACAACCACAAAATTGCACAAAATTGCACAAAAAAACTGCACAAAACTGCACAAAAACGCATCACAGATTCACATCTACTAAAATTCAACTTGATCACCAATCACAATACTTTACTACAACCCAATCAAAAAGTTAAGTTTGCCATAATACAACTAAAGTTCAAACTTCAAAGTTTCATACAAAGTTCAATGTCAAATGCCTTATGGCATTAGTACAACCAAAAAAATAAATGGTGCGGTTTTGAAAACCCAAAACCGCAACCAAACCGTTTTCTTTGCCGCGGTTCGGTTTCGAAACCGAAACCGTTTCAAAACCGCAAAACCAAACCGTTCTGTGCGGTTCGATTCGATTCGTGTTTCGGTTTCGGTTTCGGTTTTCGGTTCCAAGTGCCCACCCCTAATACACACCCCTTACTCTCAAATCAAATCCATCAAAATCATTCACCCATTAAAATCTTAGCAAATCCTTGATATTTTCACTACACCTAGACTCTTGCGAACCTTTTAAAATCCTAATCGACTACCCATGGATTTGGATGTATTCTTTAAAATCCTTTAAAATCCTAATTTGACTACACCATAATTTCAAAATCTTTTAAAATCTCATTGACTACTCCCGAATTTTAAAGTCTATTAAAATATTATCAAGTCCTATGAAATCCTAATTTGACTACACCCCCCCTTAGACGACGAGTTCAATATTCAATTGTGGTTAACACAGAACATAAATTCGAACCACGTTATTGCTAGTCAATTGTGAGACTAAGCTCACATTCCTACTCTTTAGTGTAGATAATATCGTTTGTTCAAAAAAAAAAAAGTACATAAATTAATTGAAACTCTCATTTATAATAATGTTGTATCATGTAAAAGGAAAAGTCACTTGACTAAAATAGTGTGTTCATTTTTATAATTCGAAATTGAATTTTTTATGATAGTTTTTGGGGATTGCATTTTTACTCACCACCCAGTGATGGTAATGCTTACCACTCAAGTGGTGGTAATGCTCATCATTCTATTTATCACCGTTAGATAAGTTTGAATTTTAAGATTTGTGTCTATCTATTATACAAATCTCGAAATTCAAACTCATCTAATAGTAATAAATAAAATGATGAAAATACATCATAGTTTATAGTGATGAGCAAAAATACTCCCATTTTTGAATATCTGCCTTGGCCCATTCCATCAAAAAATTTATCATCATGAATTAGCATAGTTTGAAATTTCATCTTTGTAACAAGATAAGAAAATGTAATCCAATTATTTAAGTTTTCCAGTACAAAATGAACCTAGAATGTTACATTAAAAAGAACGATCTTTAACGAAAAGCTCCCGATACTCTTGACTTTAATGAAAAACCACATTCAAAGGCAACAGCCTTATTCCGCCCCACAAGCCCAAAGCAGAGATTCAAAGCGCCGATCATCCTGTACCAACTCAGTGAGTCAGGTAAACACAAATTTCTTCAAATTTTGTTTGGTTGCCGAGAAAATTGATTGAAAATTTTAATAATTTTGACTTTGAATCTAACTACCCAATTTTTCGAGATTAAAAAAAAAAAAAAATCTAGTAATCGTCAGGGATCTTGCCCAAATAGCATTCTCTCTTGTTAGCTAAGATTTTCTTAATTTCCCAATATTAATGTGATTGAAATTGTAATGATTCACAAAAGTGGGTGCTTCATTTCTTTGTTGTGATGATTAAAAACGTTATTGTGAATTACGTTTCATTGGATGCAATATTCAGTAATTTGCCCAGAAACTGTTTGTGAAAATGCTTCATAGGAAATGTTTGTATTTGTTTTGATCGTGTAAAGGTTAAATGGTTGCTGAAATTTGCATGTAAGGATTAGGATTGCAAGAAAAGCGGAGAATTGCCATGTTAGGAAGTGCTCGTGTTCGGCTGAACCGGTGGCAGCAGGCGGCTGTTGCGGTTGGTTCAGCTGTGGGCGCATTGCTGGACCCGAGAAGAGCTAATCTCATAGCAGCTCTTGGAGAGACAACTGGGAAGCCTGCATTTGAGAGAGTTCTCGAAAGAATGAAGAGGAGCCCTGAAGGCAGAGTAAAACCTCGTCTTCTCTATTCTTATCCGTCTTAGTTATTAATTACATTTCGGAATGGTTATCTATCAATCGAAAATGATCTCATGAAATAACATGTTCTACGTATGTTTACGAAAGTTGTTCACGTAATTGTGGTCATAGCTAATCACGTTGCTTCTTCTTAGCCATCTGATTTATTTTTTGTCGATGAAGGTGTTGTAGTTTTCTGTTCTTTGATTGTAACACGTTCTTCGTGACTCTGCTTGTTTGTAGAGTGGTGTAACGTAAACATTCTTCTCTATAACACTAATTTAGATAATTACTTAGACACAAAGTCATATTTTAGCCGTTTGTGTAGAAATTGCAATATTGTTCTTTGTGTTGCTGAATTCTGAGTGTTGAATGCTGCTGCTCTTGGTTTATATGCGACCTTTATAGTGCGTGTTATCTTCCATTATATGTCTGCTTTTGTAGCGTTACTTACAATGCGTTTGTTATTGAACTGATTCTTCTTTTTGCCACCAGTAACAGACTTAGAATGGTCTGACATATCATAATTTCATTGCTAATCCATTTGCTTGCTAGATTTCTTCTTGTTATCCTTAGACGAATGTGTTTCTTTCTTTGCAGGCCATACTGTTGGAGCAACCCCGTGTAATATCTGTAAATGTGGGTCATGCGTGGGATCTACCAGAAAACACATTTGGCGCCGCCTATGCAAAGTTCATGGGATCCAGGAACTTCTCGCCAGATGATAGACCGCCTGTGCGGTTCATGGAGACAGATGAGCTTGCATATGTGGCCATGAGGGCTCGCGAGGTGCACGACTTCTGGCACACGCTTTTTGGCCTTCCGACGAACTTGATGGGGGAGTCAGCGCTGAAGGTAATAGAGTTTGAGCAAATGTACCTTCCCATATGCCTGATGTCCGTCATAGGTGGATCGGCGAGATTCAACGAGAAGCAAAGGAAGTTGTTCTTTCAACACTACTTCCCTTGGGCCGTCCGAGCTGGAATGCAGTGCACAGATCTAATGTGTGTGTATTACGAGCAGCACTTTCACGAGGATTTGGATTATGTTCGGAGAAAGTGGGGTATAATTCCTGCCCCTGCTCCTCCTAAACAAGCCTGATCATCAGCAGCTTCAGCTTGTTTGGTAGAGAAACTGTAAAATTCTTGAGCATTTCGTTTTCCTCTTAAATTTATGCGTTTCATTTTGCCGAAAAATGCAACCGATAAATGTAACCGTGCGCTCCGGAGGCCTGTCCCCGGCCAGGCACGGCGTTTCCAATCATTAACCAACTTTAGAAAACAACAGAAATGACCATGTATAGATGGAAAACAGAAATTAATCACTGACAAAGTAACAGGTAACACGAAATATGCACTAGGAAATGTTCGGTTTGTCGATGAAAATGAAACCTGTATCAGATGGTTTATCCATCTAAAATAGATCATTCTTGACTGAAAGATCCAAACAACCACAAGATCTATATTACATCACAGAATCCACAAAGACTTCCATTGTTTATATAAAAAGGATGAAGGCATTGCCCCGTCGGACATGGAGGTTTCACAAAATTCAACGTTACGAAGGGCATGACTGTCTCAATTACCACCTGGTCCACCAAAGAGGTAACCCAGAGAAGATCCCCCACCTGGGGCAGCATGGACCTTGGTCGAGGGTCGGTCCTGCACACAAGGAAAATCAATATGAACATCGGTAAACAGAGATTGCGCATAAAACAGATCGAGAACGTTACAACAAACAATGTTTTCGGTTGAGAGACAAGTTTAGGGTGGAGGAATGAAGAGGAAAACGCCAATTTCAGCATAAATATAAACTGTTGTCACTGTACCCTTAGAGATCAGAATTCATACGAGTAACTACTTTCTAGAGAAAATAGCTTCACTGCATCATAAACACAACACTATTTGGATAACAAATTCAAAATTAAAGAAAAAATTGGGGATTCATGGGGCTATATCAGTAACCGTGTAGGTAAACTAGGTTTTGTCTAAGGATTGGTTTGGCATTGCTGTGCTTTGAAAAAAAACTGTTTCTGCTGTGCTGTGAGAATAAACTCATTTTTGCTGCTTCACGTTTTCAGTTTTTTTTCACCCAAAACTGTGAAAATAAGCTGTTTTTAAGTGTTTACCAAACACCTTTCAACTCAGCTTATTTTTTATACCCACTTTTTATAAAAGCACCTCAGTACCAAACCAGTACTAAGCCTATAAGCATCAGAAACAACTGTAACATTATTTGTAAAAGACAATGAGGAGAACCATACCGTAATGAAGTTTCCGGTGTTCTGGCCATCTGCACGCATGTAGTTGTTCGTAGAGGTGCTATGGATACCAGCAGGAATAGCCTTGGTGATATCAACTGGTTCAGGAGGAGGAGCAGGAGCAGTAGGCTTGGAAGCAGGTTCATTGCTCACAGCCCTCCCTTCATTTGGAACTGGCGCAGCTTGAGCATTGTTGGCAGCCGGTTTCGGAGCCTCTCCACTCCCAAAAAGATAGTTCAAAGAACTCTGACCCCCACCGCTGCTAACTCCGCGACCCATGTTCTTCAACTTCTTCACAGATACCCTGAACTCGTGTTAGAAACAAATGTTTAGAATGGAATTCCGGAAAAAAAAAAGAACAAATATTTCAAGAAAATATACCAAAAGTTATGTGCCAACAGGAACTATTACCATAAATCCGAACAAAATTCATTGAAATCAAACAACCCTACATGATGGTAATTCCGTTTTATAAAACATACCATTCACAACAAACCCCAACGAAATGGGAAAAAACAAAAATCTTAGAATCTGCACCATGAACTTCAAGGCTCAAACTTTCGACATTGGTAGGCCAAACAATTCCATTTCTCTTCAATTTTTAATCTTTTCTTCACAAATTTTAAAACCCAATTGATCATTTCAGCTAAATTACACAAACAGAAGTTCAATTCAACATAATGTAGCCTAGTATGCAAAAGCTTTTCGGTATGAAAATCGAACAGACAGATCCACGATGAACTGTTCATCCCAGAAATCTCAAAAAACCAGAAGCAAAAGAAACGCCTCATCAAACACCAGCACAAATAAAAACATATAAATTCCTAAAAAAAATCAGAACATATATATAGATCTAACAAAAGAAATGCACCTCATCGTTCCACTAACTCCGTCAAACAATTTCACCCCCAAAAAATCCAGCGATCAAAACATCAAAATTATTTATTAGGGAAAGCATCAAATCAAACACAGCACACAGTAAAATCGGGTAAAAAAAGCGAGGAATTGAAAGCGAAACGCAGCAATTGAAACATGGAAATCAAAATCCGACAAGGGAGGCAGAGATCTAGGGTTAGAGAAAGCGGCGCGTGGGGTACCTGGTTGTTGGGATCAGATCTGGAGGGAGAGCTGTGGAAGCAGAGAGAGTGCTGAGCCACTTCTATGCGTTATATACAATGTGTGTAGATACACTGTCACTGTTTTTCAAATTTATTATTATTATTTTTTATTTTATGGAATTCGGATTTTATTTTATAAATATTTCAATGTTCACAAATTTAAATCCTACCAGAAAAAAAAATTGGGCAAGATATAGCGGAAATTTGGATTATTAATTTTCCTAAAATTGGATTGTCCATTTCCGTACTTGATTCTATACTTTTTCAAATTTATTGTTCTTTTTTTCTTAAATAAGCACGATATGGCGCGAAGAACAATTATTGAATTTTAAAAATTATCGTTAGTGTAATATGAACCGTTGATCACGCATGAAAACCTATCTTTTACCGCTTCAGTTGATTGTTACACCGCAACTCTAATACGAGAGATATTTTCTACTTTCAAGGATTTTTTTGCTTTTATTTATTTTATTTTTATGTAATACGGAAAAACTCGTACAGATTTCATTTTCATTTAAATAAATAATTAGGCAGTAATGATGGATAAAACGTTAAGCCAGTTTGGCATTTGATGTAACCCCTGCTTTGTACTTTCCATTTGTCGGCCATGCATCAAGTGTAAAACCATAATTACCATTCAAGTTATAAAAAATAAAAATTCTCGCACTTTATGAAATTTGGATTCTTACTGATTTCATTATTCAGAGTTTAAGAATCAGAAAATTCACACAGTTTAAAAGAGAGAGAGATCCGGACTCTTGGATTTTTCAAACTTCCTTTTTACAATTTGAGTAATCTGAATTTCTTGCTTTTTGGGCATCGGACAGTAAGATCTGGAGAGATCTCTGTCCCACTATGTACCAAAGTGTGCATTGGCAGCTCAGCTCATGTCTACACTGGAGGCACTTTTCACCTAGTCTGGGATCCGGGCCGTTGAAATTTGATCCAACGGTTACATTTATTATCACTTTTAAAGTGCCCCTGATTGTAGCCGTTGAATCAAATTTCAACGGTCCGAATCCCAAACTAAGTGGATTAGATGGAAAGGGATCCGTTCCCTCTACTAATACCCTATGCAAAGCCTGTGGCCTTGAGAGAAAAAAAGGCGCACGATCGGAGCCCTTAAGCCGGAAAACCTATTCCGGCGGGGTGGGTTCGTTCATGGTCTCATGTAGGGAAATGTTTATTGCATGTTCTTGTGTTAATACGAAAAACCACCTGACGCCGCCGTAATTCTCGTCGGAAGAGAGAGCTTCTCTGTTACTGGTGCCAAAAGGGATTGGGCTCATTGATGCCAGCGCAACATCCTGGCTTGGATCAAGGAACACAAAAATTAGCTTCAATATCAAACAAAACTTGGCTAATCGGCCAAAACCCTGTTTGCAAATCAAACTTTCATGTCGGATAAATAACAGAAAACAAACAGATTGGACATTATCAGTGTACATATTCCTGTATCTTGTTTTCAAGTTCAGGTTCGTCGTTGTGGCATAATTCTCGTCATCGTTAACCTATCGCTACCATCTGTATCAACAGTTTTAAGTTGCATTCTCGCTGAAACAATGCGTAGGAAACCTGAAGAAAGTAAACGGTATCCAACGTGGATTAGGTAGCTTTAGATGCTTAGCATCGACAGCATGTTCTCCAAACGCTGCACCACCACTTCTCGGCATTTTGCAATTGTGAAGCCGTTGCAGGGGGCTGCTTGGCTGGACAGGATTAAGCTCTTCAAGAATGCTCTAGTTCACGAGTAGGCAGCGGATGGACCACATGGTCCAGGCTCTGAGCAACTAATCAACCAGTCAACTTATCTCAACATTAAACAACATCTAGCTATGCCAGCATCAGACGTCCAAGCCACCGATCCTGCAACCAGTCCTTATTTTGCTGCACGTCAGGATCAGGCATAAAAAAAAAAAAGCGAATGGCAGTAAAGCTTTCAAACGAATCATCTGAGCCATGCCTGCATGTAATATGGTACTAGTAAAAACTTCATAAAAACAAAGAAAAAATTCACTGCAGATGGTGCAGACAACAATGGCATCTCCGAATAATCCAATAAGCATACCTTTTCGCACTACATTCAATTCTGCATGGCATAGAATTGAGGAGCAAGCTCAGTTAACCACAAAAAGTCGATTCTAGTTGTGTTGCGGATGAATTTTCTACTAGTTTCGACCAGTTCATTGTAAATTAGGCACTCTGGTCTATTTCTTAACACAGAAGACGGGTGGATAGAAACCACCTCACCATTTGCTAAAGCCCTGTCATTTGATTAGTTAAACTGTGAGAGATCGTACATGATTCCAAGAGAGAATTAAATAATATACATATAAGGGTACAAGCTTCGAAACGTAAATGAAACCAACCAAAAGAATTTCAAAACATGTCAAGGTAAGTTCAAGACCTGTATGTTCCATCAGGCTGCTTTAAAGCTGCATTGAGGAAGAATGAAGCAGCAAGACATCTGCAAAACTGAAGCACATCATCCCCACAAGAGGTGATACGGAGACCCATTTGTTCAACATGCCCTCGGATTTGTCTGCAAACAAACATCCATTAAAGTTAGAGAAGCCAATTACTTCAATCTACACCATAATAGACACACCGATCTTCCAAAACAGGGGCAAAAAATCTAGTCTGATTGTGTGAGACCAGCAGAAACATGTCTATAGCTCAACAAGTAAGAAAAATAGCCGACCTGTGAATGTCACGAGCATTTGTCAAGGAGCGACTATGAATGAAATTATCCTTGCACCATTTCCGGAAAGCTTTTTCACGCTTCTCTTTACTAAGACTTGATCTCTTCTCCAAGAACTCATTGGATGCTCGATATACATTAACCAAAGTGAGGTGGTCTCCCTCTGGACTTGCAAAGGATTTCTGTGCAGTTCTCACCTGACAACAGGAAGGATGTATAACAAGTTAGAGTAGTATTGTAAGAGACAACAATTCACCGTATTGTGAGATCATGAAAAGAGAAGCATTACTACACTAATATAGCTTCATTCATATCAGTGAAGCAACAAGATTATATTTAACCATATTGTGTGGGAGCATAATGGAAAGAGAAAATGAAATCTCAAAAATACTTCTACTCCACTTTCAAACTATATATAATCTACGAGAAATTAACAGGAGACAGATAGGTAGATGATTCATACACAAATACCTCTTCTATTTTGTCACGGGGATTAAAAAATATTGATTCCACCGAGAGCATTGCAACACTTATCAACATCTCTTCCAGGCAATTGAATTCACTTGCTACGATTAGAGCCTTTGAATAAATAGGGTCCAAGGGAAGGCGAGCCATTTGGATTCCAACTGGATTTGACAATTTGCAGTCGTCTGTCAAAGCACCCAGTACGAACAATTGCTCCAGTGATTTGACAATAGCCGACCTGTTCAAATAAGAGTCATGTATGATAAAATTCTTTGGGAGATAAAAAAGCAATATTTATCAGAAGAACTAACTGCTTGACACAAACAAATAAAGCTGCCACTTGCTTTCTACCATCAAGCCACAAAAAGGCATCATAAGAAACAAACAAATACCAAAACCTATCAAAGATTTTACCTCGACGGTTTTTCTATGAAGTCAAACCCAGTGATATCATCAACACCCAGCGCCTTAAGTTGCAAAATGACATTAGAGAGGTTGCATCGCTTGATCTCTGGCTTTGTCGAATCCTCTAGTTTGCCAAATTGATCTTCTGGGTAGAGGCGGAAGCATTTCCCTGGTCCTTCTCTTCCTGCACGCCCACTGCACAATGAAAGCATTTGTCATACAAAGTTATATGGTCTTAAGCATCAGTTCAACACTTCAAATATCCACAGGTAAATTTAATTTAATGATATTGCACTGTATAAAGTGTTTACAAAATGAGCTGGCAAAGAAATCTAAAAATTTGTATAAAATAATTTTAGTTTTTTTTTTTTTTTTTGATAAAAACATAAATATAAATTAATAACTTCAATTGTCCTCGAAACTGATATTTTATTTTTAAGAATTCTTGTTAGATCCCCCCTGACCAACTATTTACCTCCTTTGAAGAGCCTGTGCTTTTGAAACTGGAACAACAACCAAAGATTCCAACCCTTTGTTTGGATCATAGTAACGTGCTTTTACAAACCCAGGATCTACAACATACTTGATTCCAGATATTGTCAATGATGTCTCAGCAATATTTGTTGCCAATATTACCTAACAGAACAATGTAATATTATTAGAGATCACCAAATGAATATACATCATAAACCTTCTTTTGAGTTTCCCCATGATCAAGTTCATGAAAAGAACAACTTTACACGAACACATATGTAAGATACTCAAACCAAAGGTGTAGACAATTAGACAATTCGAGGGGGTGAGATAAGTGACTGTAAATATCTTGGGGGTGATATTTGCTCCTCACTTGAAACTTTGTTACGCAACAATCACAAAATATCTTGATGCTTCCTATTCATATACAAAAGCTAATGGACATCATTAAGTTACCTTACGAAATCCAGGAGGGGCTGGTGCAAAAACTCGCATTTGATGTTCTGACGAAAGAGATGAGTATATAGGAACAGCTACTAGTTTTTGACTGTTTTCTGGTAACTGTTTAAGTCTTTCTTTGACAAGTCTTTCAGCAGATTCAATTTCTTCTTGACCCGTCAAAAATACAAGTATATCACCAGGGCCCTCCTCCAGGTGAATCTAACACCACAGTTATATAAATAGAGTTATATTATAAGAACATGTACATTATTTAGGAATAATCAGGACCTGCTCCAGATTAATCTAACATCAAATACTGATGAAGGGCACTAAATACCTGCAATATTGTGGTTAATGAAGCATCAAGATAATCTTGTATAGAATGATGTGTATAAAATATATCCACGGGAAACTGTCGCCCTTGGATGTGAACAGCTCTTGCACCACCGAAGTACTCAGAGAAAATTTTTGCATCCAAGCTGGCAGACATGATAATTAACTTCAACGGGGTCCTTCCTTGGTATTGCTTGAGAAAACGAAAGCCCTTAGCACCGTTTTCTTTCAACTGCGTGTCATCATTTGTTTTCTGGTTTTTAGTATTCTGGAGGTTGTTGAGGGATTTTGACCTTGCATCTTGTACATTTTTCAGCAAGCCTAGTAGCACATCTGTCTGGACAGTTCTCTCATGAGCTTCATCAACAATTATAACTGAATACCTAGAGAGATATGGATCCAATAGTGCTTCCCTAAAAGTGTTCCAATCGTTATATCAGTTCATAAAAATCATATAACTAAGCCAAAGTCTACATCTAGACAGACTCCAACGTGGTTTTACACCAACCGAAAAGCGACTTTCTTACTGAGAACTCTCTCCACATGCACCAAAAATGATTGTCAAGCATGTTAATGAAGCTTCTAGATGGAAATCTCAGAGAAGAGAATATATCGCCTAACCAAGTTATTCATAGATTTACCTCAGTAGCAATCCATCTGTCATGTACTTGATCCGTGTTGAACTAGAAGTCACATCCTCGAATCTAATGGAGTAACCAACCTTCTGACCCAAATTACCGCTACATTCCTCAGCAACCCGCTTCGCCACAGTCATTGCAGCCACACGCCTAGGTTGAGTTACCCCAATGACTTTTCCGTCCCCAGAAAACCCAGCGTTGAACAAAAACTGAGGTAATTCTAGAGAAACAAAGAAGAGATTATACCACAGGTAATACAACATCAAGCTGAAAGCTCAGAACCACAAAAATCAAATAAACACAGAAATTCGAAGAAAAAAACAATCTGCACATAAATACATATTCGTAGATTTATACATATATATATATATATATATATATATATATATATATATATATAGACTACATACGTGTTGTTTTTCCGCTTCCAGTTTCGCCAACAATAATCAAAGTATCGTGCTTCCGAACCTCCTCGATTAGCCGTTTTTCAACTAGTAATCAAACAACATCAGTAATTACACTCCTAGACAATCACTAAACAGAAACAGAAACGATTAATTAAAGTAATTGGAGTCTCAGATAATACCAGAAGCGATTGGGAGGGACTTCCTGTGCTGCGCGAGCGCTTTCCTCCTAGAATTAAAAAATCAAAGACCCTTTAACATTTTCGGGTTTTCTGAGCAGCCAAACAGAAAGTAAGGAGATTAAAGGTGCTTACTTGGTGGCGAGGGCATCGACGTTGCCGTTGCCGGCGGGGAATTGGCGGTTAGGGCTTTTCATGGAGTTGTTCGGCCGTCCTTGGCCTTGAGCCATGGCGGTGGTTTAGGGCTTCGGCGCAAACGGCCGTCACAGTTTGAAACACGTGCGAAATTTTGTTTTCGAATGCCGCACGTGCCAACGTAGGAAGCGAGTTGTGTTTTGTTTACTGTGGTTGTGAACTTGTGAGGGAGTACAGTGGACTTGAAAGCCAATATGAAACGTGTAAAGTCAACAATGCCCTTACTTTTGTGTAATCTATAAGGGCAAAAGTGACATTATCTTCTTAAATACTCGTGGTTAATTGACAAAAATACAAAAAAACCAAACCAAGCCAAACCGTGGGTTAGTTTGACGTGCAAAAATTTAAAAAAACCAAACCCACCCAAACAACTTAGAGCTTGTTTAGATGTGCTTGTAAAATGATTGAAAGCGTTTTTGGTGAAAATGTTTTTGGAACCAATCCTTAGTAAAAATGCAAGTAAACTATGAAAAATCACTTAAATGCTCCCTGGAAGAAGCACATAACTGGTGTTTCTTGCAGAAAGCAATTTAAGTGCTTTTGAAACCAAATAACATTTTCTTTAAAAGTGCTTTCAATCATTTTAAAAGCACATCTAAATGAACCATTAGTCTAGTTAGATTTCCAAAGAAGGCGCACCACGCCCGTGATTAGATATTTTCGAAGGGGCGTAAAGCGCCGTGATTAGAAAAAAGCGTGTCACGAACAAGAAAACGAATGTGGAGAGGCTAGTCTCAACCAGAAAATAAGAATATCTGTAAAAAATTGGGCTTTTCTATTGAGGAACCTCTCATATTTCACATAATTACAGATACAAAACTTGAAAATCACATCAAAACAAGGTTCTCTTTCAAACGGAAACTGCTGTAAAAAATACAGTACACATCTAACACTTTCAGGTACTACCTATGGTGTGTGAGAAATCCTTTTGCGCTTGAAATCCCCGGCACTCGATTCTAAGCAACACCAAAAGCCAAATATGAATCGATATCTGCTTTCGTTAATGCTGGCTTTAACGAATCTTTTGCAGTCCGGAAATGACGATTACACACAACAGTGGCTGATATGTCTTCCCTCAGAGCTACTATTCCTGCTTCCCTGCATAGACCCTCCAGCTCCGCTCCTGTGAAGTGCTCGGTATCTTTTGCTATGCGTTTGAGATCAACATCATCTCCTATTTTCATGTTACGAGTATGTACCCGAAGTATCTCATATCGACCTTCTAAATCTGGTGGTTGTACAAAGAGCACCTAGAATTTCATGAAAATAAGAGTTTAACGCATCTCTTTGACATACTGCTGAGATTTGGTTTGTAGAAAAATTTTCTCTAGACCTCGGTAACCATTCATATGATAAAACAAAATCGTTACCAAATCAAAGCGTCCAGGGCGAACTAGTGCAGCATCAATTGCATGAGGACGGTTTGTAGCAGCCAAAACAAAGACTCCCTAAAAACAAATGAGAAAACAATTTTAAAGCCACAAGAAAATGAGAACTGATGCAGCATTGATACCTCTCAAAGATTGATTTTGAAATTACAGCAGCAGTAAAATAATTTAATGGGGTACAGTGCTTACCTTAGCCTCTTCTAAACCATCCATTTCGGTCAGCAAAGTAGAAAGAAGCCTTTCTCCAACAGTACTGCTGTTGCTTGAACTCCCACCTCTGCCCATTCAAGGAAAACAAAGAAAGTTATGAAACTTGTACTGCTGTTCTTCGTCAGGTTATGCAAACTTGTTCTAGTTGATACAAAATAACAAATCATCATGTTAATGGTCAATCCCACAACAAAGAAGGCTACTGGACAATTGCAGCATACTAAGTTACTAACCTTTTGGCAGCAACAACATCCGCCTCATCAAAGAATACTATGCTGGGTGCTGCAAGGCGAGCTCTCCGAAAGGTATTACGCAGCAAAGCTTCACCCTCTCCAACGTACATTGAAAACAATTCTGCACCACTGATTCAAACTTTATGAATTTCAGGCATGCAACTCTTCAAGTTTGTCAAATAAACATATTGTAATTGTAAAAATTTCAATGCACTTCCAGGTGAGCAGCTTCTTGCTAAATAAGTAGAACAAATTTGTCAAACTATGGAAGAAGTTCAAACCTCAAAGAAAAAAACGAAGCTTGGGCAGCATGTGCAGTGGCTTTAGCAAGAGTGGTTTTCGAGCATCCCGGAGGACCATAAAGAAGAATTCCACGCATGGGTGATATTCCCAGCCTTGAAAACACAGAAGCATATTTAATGGGCCACTCAACAGCTTGCTGGAGCTTTTTCTGTCAACAAGAAAGGTAAAATATAATTAGTACCATGAGACTTCGGCCTGAGATGAAAACAAACAAGCAAAAACTTACGCACCTTTAAATCATCCAACCCTCCTATGTCTTCCCATGTCACCTTGGGAACTTCCACCGTGACACCTCTTGTTATACTTGGACTAACCACAGACCTTGCATGCTTCCAGTCTTCTATTGTTAAGCTAAACTCACCAGCATCTTTACTTGCATCTGAATGTCTTTTAATTGCAGATATAGCAGCCTCACGACATAAAGCTTCCAGGTCCGCCCCAACAAATCCATTGCAATATGCAGCTATGCCTTGTAGATCAACGTTGGGATCCAAAGGAACTTTTCTTGTGTAGAGCTGAACATTCATTGGCATTGTTATACTTGGAATTTAGTGAACACTAGGTCGAATTTCAATTAGTTGATTGACATTATTGAAAAAGTTAGCCACGTTATCGCTTACAAAAATTTTAAAGCATCACTCTAACCTTGAGAATTTGAAAGCGTTCTTCTTCAGTAGGTGTAGTAACTTCAACTTCAACATCAAACCGCCCAGACCTTCTGAGTGCTGGATCGATTGCTTCGGCTCTTTGTATGTAGAAACCAGGTATTAATATATTTGGAAAATAAGACAAAATAGTATACAAAACCCCTACATATGTACTAACTAGAACATAAATCACAATGTAAAGCCATGAATTCTTCTGCAAATTGGCTTTACTGGCAATGTGATAATGAGAATGCATAGAAAATTTATGACGACATAGTACCAAAAATTTCAAAACCATGGTGAAATAATAGATCATATCTCTCATGAAACAATTAGATTTTGTAGGCATGATTAAGCATTATCAACTATTCAACTCTAGAAGAAACAACATACCTGTTGGTGGATGCAACAACCACAACCTGTGGTACTGATGCTGAGGATGTCTTGGAGTCCATCAGCGTAAAGAGTTGCGAGGCAATGCGAACATCTTGCTCTCTTCTGCAATTCAAACATAACTTAACCATGTTAAGCCGGGCATGTCTGAAGTTCATTAGAGTTCACTCTAGCACCACTGGTTGTTACCTAGAATCACGGCGAGGACAGAGTGCATCTATTTCATCTATAAAGATAACAGATGGCTTGCCTGACAATGTACACGAGGAAGCCTCTGCAAAAGCCTCCCGTAAAAATTTCTCACTTTCTCCGGCATGTGCTTTGTGGACAGAATGTGGACTATAGAAAAATAAACGAAATTAAAACCATGACAACATTTCATGAGTCAAGAGCAACACTGCTACTGACATCATTTCATCTGTACCCAGAAGATTAAGATTAATTCAAAGATTAAGGAATAATAGGGTACCTAATGACAATTAAATGTGCACCACACTCCCTAACCACAGCTCGTACCAAGCTTGTCTAGCATGAAGAAAAACAAAAACAAAAAATTTCATAAAACCCAATAAGCAAACAAAATTAGTAAAAACCCAATTGGAAACCAATGCTAATTACAACTTTAACAATATGATCAAGCAAATTAACAAGTAGAAACCTTGGAAAAGTGATGGTTCAATCAATATTTACCTTTCCGGTGCCGGGAGGGCCGTAGAGGAGTAAACCCCGAGGCCACTGAAGAAAAACCCAGAAACCGAAAATTAATTAGCATAAGAGTAACGGAAGCGTAAGAGGTATGAAGTGTGTGTGTGTGTGTGTGTGTCGGTTTTGAGGTGTTTACTTTGAGACCGAGCTTTTGGGCTTGACGGGAATAGAGGAGAGGGTAGATGATGAGTTCTCTGAGAGCTCGGAGAGCTTCGGCGTTGCCGGCTATGGCGTCTTCAGCTCTCCATTGCTCCTTGTTGTTGTTGTTGCTGCTGCTACACGAGGTGCTGCCATGGCTTTCCATCTCTGCGAATAGAGTAGGGAGGGAAATCCGAGAAAAGAAACGAAAGAGAAATTCTGTGACTGTCGCTACTTAACGGCGCTAGACTAGACGATCGTATCTGGGCCTGTAAAGAGTTTCTGACACCTTACAAGATTTGGGCCTGTTACAGACGTTATGTTTCTCTCTTGGGCCTTTGACAGAGATTCACAATATTAGTCTTAGGCTTTCACTCTATTTTTCTCAAAAATTCTAATGTTCGACTCATATAAATTGCTAGTTTAATACTTAATTATGACTAACGCTCATTTAGAATTATTTTTAAAATGACTGAAAGTACTTTTTAGAGTATTAGCTCGTTTGGATGTGCTCTTAAAATGACTGAAAGTGCTTTTGGTGAAAATGTTTTTGAACCAATCTTTAGTAAAAATGCAAGTAAATTTTGGACAAACACTTTTAAGTGTTTTTGGAACCAAAAAATATTTTCTTTAAAAGCACTTTCAATCATTTTAAAAAGCACATCCAAATGAGTTCATAGCTTATCAAAATTCAGCTTTGATACCAATGCTTGGTGGTGCAAGTTGTAAGGAGCTTGGTTCCCTTAAGCAAGGTCTCGAGTTCGAGCCTTGTGAATAGGAAAACCAGCATTGGGAGAGCTTGCCCCTCGATTAGGGTCTGACCCGGTTCGAGGGATTCGTCCTCGCCTACGTGCAGGGGATACCCTAGATTCATTAAAAAAAAAAAAACCGAAAAAATGATGAAATACATCACCACGAGATGTCTAACGAAACCCCAAGCGCTACCGTTTGATTAGTTCCATGGTTCCAAACAGGTTCTTTCCGCACAAAAACTGATAAATAACGAGACACCAGATCAATTACAGAAGGTCAAAATATTCCCAAGGCCAAGTTAATACAAATTAATAAGCGATTAAGCGCCAAAGAAACGGAGAGACTTGCATGCGAATGTGCATAAAACAACGTTGTTTCCGACTCTTCCAAGATCTTCCATTTCCAATTCAATCATAAACATGTATGCATCTACGCTGCATCAAAGAATCCCACTAAGCCATGTCAGTCCAACCGTTTGTGAATCACTGCACTTCCTGCAGATGCTTGATTTGCTGCTCGGTTACTTCCGTAATTCTTTCGGTTTGATTCCCTTGCAATTCTTGAACCAAACTAAAACAGAAACACAGAAAAACCCGTGATTAAATCACCTAAAATATCAGAGTTCTACGCATGCTCAGCCCCCGAAAAAGTGGGGGAAACAGGAACGAGAGAGAAACAGAAAAGAAGAACACCTGTATAGCTCTTTTAGGCAGAGAAGCAGCTTCATACAAACCAAGCAATTCTGCGACCTGCATAGCCACCGTAGAATAGGAAAACAATTTAGCGCTTGGTCAAGATTCATGAATTGAGATAACATTGTATTCAGTACACATCAAGTGCAAAAGCAGATCAGACATTACTCAAACACTGAGCAAAGGAATTAGCACTGACCCCTCTCAGAATCTTCTTATCTCCCATCCCGCTCGGTTGATCAAGGTTGGCAACCTCCCAGAGAGGAAACCCAAGCAAAATTCTTATAACATCTTCATCCAGGAACGGAAACCTTGCCTGGCATAAATTAAGACTAAAATCAACACGTAACACAAGCCAAGGAGAAAATAAAAGATATTTATCCAAGTTGTCAGCAGCACCTCCTTGCCATTGTCAGCAATGCACCTATCATCTCTCCCAAGGTTTCTTTTCCAAATTCTCTGCATGTCCAATTTCATTTCGTCGTTTAGTGCACGCCAGCTGAGATACAGTAGACCACCAGAATGAGTACTTGAAAACATATAATACTCAACACCCCTGTAATCTAATTACATACCTGCCATTTCTATATTTCGTTCTGTGCCTACCATAGCCAGCGCATTGCTCATCTGCACCTGAACCAACAAGAAGAATCCTAGCCTTGGACTTGTACTTGATGCATTGACAATCCTCATCATTATAATTGGTATTTTCCTCATATACCCATCCATCACCACCAGCAGCAAGCCACAAAGCTATTCCAATATTCAGGTCCTGCGACACTAAATAACATAAAACACCTATCTTGAAACCTTAGCATACTTGTGATATCTAACACCGTAATTTAGTCAAACAGTCAACAAAAAAAACATATAAATATAAATATCAGCAGGAAACATGTCCTGGACAAATGTAATCTACACTAGGCCATAGAATGAAATTGAGTACCATGTAGGTGTTAGCAGGATTTATGAGCGACATGACATGCTTTGTTTCAAAGGTCAATGTTGACAATTCAGCGTCAATCTCAACAAGCTTCCACCTGCATTTCCAATCGCATAGAGTAAGGAACACCATAAGCATTAAGAATGGAGTCAAATAATCAAGGACTTTAACCCAAAGCTAAGTGACATTGAGTATGTGGACCATAAACACTTCTTTGAAAAGCACGTTAAACTGCATTTTAGAGTTGAACAAATAATCCAAAAGTATATTATTTTATACACATGCTGAGCCAAAACATTAAACATAGACATAGACTCGCAAGAAAAGTTTAGTGACTACTTTCTTGAAGGTGCAATTCTTCTCAGTTCGCTTACTCCTGCCCTGGCAGAGATTCTGTCAGGAGCAGATCGACCATCAAAGCTCACATTAAGTAGATCAATATCATCTGCAAGCAAAAAATTAATATAAAATCAACTCAGCTATAGATATTACACAAGTATTCCAGAATGCGATAGGCAAACTGAGTTTCTCAAGGCGAACATTGAACTATGGAAAAATAAACTGCTGACCTAGCTTATCCAGCTACACTTACAGCTCGGATCAAGGCACTCATGCAACAAGGCTGCAATTATCATAGAATCCAATCCACCAGAAAAAAGAACTGCCACCGGTACAAATTCCTTTTCCATATCATGTCTACCTGCCTAATAAACAGTAAGAAGTTAAAACTTAAAAGTACTACATCACTGAGTATTTAATATTAATGCAGATGCAACTAGAAGCATGACAAAACAGAATAAGATTTCTGAACCTGAAAAATTGTGTGCAGCGAAGAGCGTCGCCTAACAGATTCCCTTAAAGCAATCAGTACCTCCTGTGCTGGCATTGAAATTGAAGCTTGTATAGATCCTGCTCAGTCAAAACAAAAGGCACAATGACATCCTCAGACAACAACGCGTGTACTAAAAAAAGAAGTTTAAAGTTTACTGACTTAAGATTAGATGCTCTGCAGCGAAGATGATATTAACCTGATTTAGATGGTTCTGTATCTGAATTAACTGAGTGCATATCACGCTTCCCTGTCAGAGTCTTGGAACGGGAAATATGTAAGTCTTCAGGTTTAGGTTCGACAGAAGTTCTCTCCCATTTTATCAGTTCTTCTAGTACACTATTTATCCACTCATGTTTTTGCACTTCACCAACCAAAATCCCATCAAGACCTGGAGCATTCATAGATATACTGTATATTCCACATCGGAGCTCTTCCCAAAAATTCAGCTTGGTAGTTCCATTTTCAGTTTCAAAATCTACAGTTCATTGACATTATCAATTAATAGATACGGCTCACTACTATACAGTCCAAGATCAAGAATCAGATTGGCAAGAAAAATAAAGCTCTACCGAGCTATACATACCAAAAGAACGCTCATTTGAAGAAAAAGGTGATACAGACGACAGCAGAAACCGAGAGTCCTCCGGTGTTGGCCAGTGAACAAGAAGACTCCGCCGACCAAATGCATCTCGAGCAAACCACAGAGTTTTTGAACTTTCCTATCCATGGAAATACATAAACAATTCAGAAGCAATATCCCAACCAAGAAAAATGCTGCAGCAAATGCCAATAAACTAAAACCAAACTTACCACTCGGAGTTACCTGCCAATAGATGATAGCCCAAGGCCCTTTGATCCTAGAAAGAACATCTGGAACAGAACCCGAACAGCACTCTCCCAGCAACTGCAGAAGAACTTCGCCATCGTTCTCATCTCTACCAATGTCTATGCCCCCAAAGATTTCACCTTTCAGAAAGAATCCAAATTCAATATCCCCCATCTACCCAACATAAACAAAACGCAATAAGGAAAAAAAAACCCGAAACTCGAAAACAAATTTATACCATTAAAAACAAGGATATTCTTATCCGAATCTATCAATGGCTGAACCACAGGGCTTACTCCCCTGAGCTGCAAAGTGGCACCCAGGAAGTGCAGCTCAGCAGACGAACAGGGAACGGTGCTCAAATGGGTATGCAGATGAGGCGTTCGACCATTTTCCAAAGAGAAACATTTGCCTTCATCACCTTCGCAACCAGCCTCCTCCTTTACTACCCCCTCAATGGAAGACACAATTTCTCGCACCGGGAGACGATTCGAAACGGCTGAATGGAGAAGAAGTTTCGTGCTGCCTAAGCTATCGGGACCCCTCCTCCGCAAAGCTTCTCTTAGGTGGTCAATGGCGAACCCAAGCTGCTCAGTAGTAACAACAAACTCAGTTAATCAAATGGTTAAGCCGAAAAGCTTCGATTTTTTTTAACCAAAAAAAAAAAAAGAAGAAGAAAGAGACAGACTTGGTCGGAGTTGGGGAGTGGAGGTGTAGGATTGAGAAGCAGGGACGACAGATCAAAACGAATTCCGCAGATGATCAAAGCGATTCCGCACATTTCTGTTTGTGTGTGATTGCCAATTTGCCACCCACCCTAAACCCTAATCATTGAAATTTTGGGGGTTAACTATAATCCCACCTCTGTGCAAACTTTAGTAAGAAAAATATTGATCAGAATTGGAGTGTCAATAAAATTTATTGACAACCACGAGCTGATGATCCAGTAGTAAATGGTTGATTGTAAAACTTTCTTTAAACTAAAAACTAGACGTCTTAGGTTCAAAATATGCGGCTGGTGTGGAAGCTAGACATGTGGTCAGGGAATGTTGAAATGCATCTGTGAGTCTTCTCGGATCCTGGAATGAGTCGATAATCGTGACTTGCCACCAATTATCTTCCTTTTAAAAAAAAATTATTTCTTGATAGAGATAAAATTAAAGAGAGTGTTTAATTGGGATTTTAAGAGATTTTAATAGATATAAATCCATAGATTTTTATAGAGTTTAATTGATTTTTATGGATTTTATGTAAAATTTTGATTCAATTCCTTTAATATTTCTTGGAAATATGTGAGATTTGTATATGCTTTAATTCCCTCAAATTTCTCAACATTTTAAATCATCTAAAATGAGTTTCTAAATTAATACACTTTGAATTTCAATAAATTTTGAAATTCTGATTGAATATTCTTAAATTTGTTAAAAATAATTAAAATACATCAAAATTTCAATTTCAATGGAATACATCTTAAAACTTCAAGATTGCGTGTGATTATGTAAGTTATATGCAGCTTAGGCAAGTATAATATTAATAATATGTCAACCGTGCACAAAATAGTAATTATCCTGACCCGATTATTATTAGTAAAGAATCGCACCCTAAATTCATTAAAGAGTCATAATCTTACCCTAATCAACTCACAATATTATTTTCAATATAATTTCCTCGCTTGAGCAAATTATTAGCAAACAAAACAAAAGGAACAAATTGGCAATCTTAATTCCTCATTAAAAATCAACAAAATAAATAAATAAATCCCTTGGCGAATACCCAAAAAAAAGGAAGAAATCGACAATTCTTAATTTCCCTTATTCAACATGGCAAAAAATCCACAAATCAAGTCTCCAAAAAAAAAACAATCTACCAATCATAGCCGTCAGATCAAGAACTTTTTTTTTACCTAAAACAAATCAAGGACGTCAGTTCTAAATGCTTGTACACCGGTAAGGATCATCGTCGGACCCTTTTTGCGAGAATCCCAAAGATCTTTCAATCATATCCGTTCATCATACATCGTACAATCATTTTTCGTCAAGTACTTTTTATATTTAATTTTAAATAAAATAATTTACAATAATTTCTAAATATACGTGATTTGAAGATTCTCGGAACATCCTCACTCGTGGTACAATATCCGTTTAATTTTGGTGGGACCCTCCCGAACAGTGGAATATGAAAATTCCCTCCAACTACAGACTCCTGAGAAAGGCGGTGGGCCAAGAGAGGAGAATAAATCGGACCAGGATTTGGAGAAAAACAGAGACAAATCGCCTATAAATTCCAACCTTCACATCAGATTCTCCACACCACCTATTACTCTCTCCTTCTCTGCCGCTCCTCTCTGAGTTTCTCTCCCCCTTTATCTGGAGTTGGAGCCGCCGCAGGGCGCTTCTCGGCTCCCTGTTGCCGTCGTCTGGTGCGTCTCGATTTCTCTCCTCTCTCCGTGTTGGGGTTTTTTTTTTTTTTTTTTTTTTTTTAATTTGTATCTGGGTGTTTGGGTTTTCGGTTGATTGCATTGTATCGTGAATGAATGGATGGGATTGTTTGAATCTGAGTTTGCTTGCGTTTTGTTTTCTTGGTTTTTATATCCCACTGTTGTTTTCTTTGCGATTTGATTCAGGAACTGGTTGTTTTTTTTCGTTAGGTTTATAATTTCTAATGTAAATTTTGTAGATTTGGGTCCAGAAACAAAAGAGAAGAAAAAATATTATAAATTTGGGGTTTTTTTTTTTTATGTTTTATACGTAAATTATGCCGATGATAATTGTATTCCTGTTATATTTGGGGTTTTAGGGTTGGGGTTTTAGGGTTGGGGTTTTGTACCTAAGTTCGAGTGGTGATCGTATCAGTACGTTCGGTTTCTTTTTTTAGATCCTCAATTTTCAGTTAATATTGTATGTTTTTCTTTTGGTTGATTTCGAGAGAGTGTGAAATTAAGCTATAAATTGGGTTTTGTTTTCTTGGATTAATTCTGTTAATATCAAATAGAATTTAACACCACCTTTGTGGTTGCAGAGATGGCAAATCAATCAGAAAACCCACCAACAGCAACGGACGTGGGCAAGAATTTTATAAACCAATACCGTCAAATCTTTCGAGGTGATTCTAAGGAGTTCCATAAATTTTACCAGGATTCAAGTGTGATATCTCGTCCTGAACAAGATGGTTCGATGAAGTCAGTGACAACTATGGAAGTAAGCCTTGTAAAAAGTTTTAATAGTTTCTTTACCGATGCTCGTTACTTAGTTGTTACAGCCTTTTGATTGAGTACAATATTTGTGAATGTATTGGAGGAGATTGCATTGTTAATATGGTGGCCTTTTTGCTGCTCTTTCGTGCTTCTTTTGCCTGCATTGGTCTTTGGCAGCCTTAGTTATTGTAAATTTTCATGATGCATTCATTCGGTTTTCCCGCTTTTCCTTGTTTCTCTGTTAGCTGAAAAATTTGGGATGTTTAAGCAGGGTTTTAGTGTTAACCGGAGTTCTCCTATTCTGATGATTTAATTGGATGTTTGTTTTGAAACAGGGCATTGAGAACATGCTACTGTCCTTGGGTTACCAGAAATATCATGACTTAGAAATATTGACCACCGATTCTCAGTTTTCACTCAATGGTGGAGTGATTGTTTTAGTGACTGGGTATTTAACTGGAGATAACAATGCGCGAAGAAAATTTTCCCAAACTTTCTTTCTAGCCCCACAACAGCACGGACACTTTGTCTTGAATGATATCTTTAAATACGTGGATGTTGTGCCAGATAATGTTGTTGAAAGTACACCAGAAGCTCCTGTTACCTCGAACCATGGTATGTTATATGGTGTATGCGATTTCAAATATAATTTTCCATTTTTTTTTTTTTTGGGGTTGGCTTTTGGAATACAAATTATTTATGGATATTATGTTATCAGTTGTTACAGAGCCCTCTGCTGTCGCTGATCAGCCCGTGGTCAGTCAAACTACCCCTTTGGAGGTTAAGATCACTAATGAAAAGAAAGCCAATAATGTGATGGAGACTGTTCCGGAACCTGTTACTAAATATAATGTGAGTGCTGATAATCCCATTGAATCAAGACAGAGAGTTACCCTGAAGGCAACGGAGGACGCAGCTCCTAAAGCCCAGAAGGATGCTCCAAAGAAGTCTTTTGCAGCAGTGGTGAGTTAATGTTTAGGTTGTCTAGTAGTTAGTACTTGGTATTACTAGACTTGTACTTTATCATCTGATTGTTTCTCGGTTCAGGTGAGTGCTTTGAGTGAGAATAAAGCTCCATTTGTTGTGAGGACACCTGTACGCAAACCTGCACCCAAACCTGTTGAGCAGCCGCGTGCACCTGTAACGCCTGAAGCTTTACCTCCCCACAACAACCGTGCTGTGGAAAAGAATAATGTCCCTGCAGGTTGATATTCTTTTTACGGTGTAGTATTAAATTTTACCATTTTACCTGTTTTGTTTGTGCCAGTTAATGAGATGTTATATAACTTTCTCACTGTTGGAATAAGTATTCATACTTTGCACCCTTCTTATTTGTCGTTGCAGTTAAGTCTCATGCCATTTTCGTTGCCAAGTTACCCATGGATGCAACTCATGAAGAACTGGAGAAGATATTCAAGCCTTATGGACCCATAAAGCGCAATGGGATTCAAGTTCGAAGCCATTGGGTATGCTTTACGCCTTTTGTGTATTCTTCTTGATTTAAGCCTTTCGTGTATTGTTTCTCACTCGTCCTGCATCACACTTGTACATCCAGGATCAGGGAAACTGTTTTGGGTTTGTGGAATTTGAATCTGCTGACTCCATGCAACGTGCACTTCAGGCATCTCCTATCAAATATGGCAATTATGAGCTACAAATTGAAGAACGACGACGCAAGTTGAAATGTTATTCATCATTCTTTCTGAATTATGTGCATTGCTTTTGTAGAAATTACTTTCTTTCCTCCACCATTGCCTTTGTCACAATTGCTCATACGAAAATGTCCAATGTCCAACATGTTTAAAATAAACTCTTATCTTCTGTCTCCTATCTTTTCCTCGCTGCGCTCATTTCTTTCTCATCACCAACGTAGAAACAGTATCAAACGAACCCATGTGTTCTAAAATAATTTAACATTGCCGAAAGACCATAACCTTATATATCTGTGGTAAAAAAATGCATGTCACTCAAAATATGCTTGGGAGATGGCATGCTTGATTGCTCACGACTTATTTTATGCTTGCAGCCAGCGACAAAGGAAGGTTCTCATCAGGAAGGGGTGGATACCAAAATGACAACTTTAGGGGCCATGGGAACTACAATGGAGGCCGTGGGAACTATAATGGAGGCCGCGGAAACTACAATGGCGGCCGTGGTTATGGAAGAGACGATCAGGAGAAGAGGGGTGAATACCATGAATTCTCCGGTCCAGCTGCCGGGCGCAATGGAGGAGCTTATCAGCACCAGAGACCTTACCGGAATGGAGGAAAAGCTCCTCGTCAAACATCAAAATCTGCAGCTTAAGTTAGGTTAAGGATCTTATCAGGTTGAAACATATAAGAAGCTTATTTACTTAAGAGATTTCATACACTAGGCGTTTTTGGTAGGCAGAAGTTAGAGAGCGGCCATATTACGAGGTCTTGACCTTGCTCAATTTTCGAGTTTTCTTATTATGCCCCCTTTTTTTTTCTCGGTTTAAAAGTTTTTGTAACTATATTTTGGTGGAATAGTTATTATTGGAAGTTTCATAATTGAGTAACGCTAGAAAGACCATATATTTATACCACATCAGATGATACATACATGTAGTACAAAAATATGGTCTCTCCAGCATTTTTCTTTCATAGTTATGCTGATTATTTTGTGTCATATGTTTGACATCCTTGATCGAATAATTGGCGTTGAAGACCAAATTGAGCATATATGTGCGTAGCTAAGTTGTTATTTATCGCACAATTTGCTCTGTCCTTACACTCAAAAAAGCAAATATGGTATTTAACATGATTTTGATTAGATTAGAGGGATCAGGATCCTCTCCTGACCTTAAACAACTGAGTCTGCTGAGCATGTGATCGTGTCTGTTGAAATTTGATTCAACGACTACAATTATTATAATTTTTAAAAGATTTTTTTTGTTTGTAGCCGTTTGATCAAATTTTAACGACCACGATAACCTGCTCAGCAAGCTTAATTTTTTAGGTACCGCTTGGTACACAGACGGGACGGGACAGGACAGGACGGAACGGATGATGTAAATATTGAAAAAGATAAGGGGAAATGTTGTCTTAAAAATGTTATAAATTTGTGTTCCACGTACCAAACGGTACCTTAAGGTCAAGAGAGGATCCTGATCCATATTAGAGTATCACTCGAATAAAAAAAAACACAATAGGATGTGGCTTTTGTTGGAGCCACATCCTTTTGGTGAGGATTCTGAAGATCTGTAAATCGTATTCGTGCATCGTGCAATCAGTTTTTGACAAATTCTGTTTGTGTTTAATTTTAAATAAAAATATTAAAAATTATGTATGACCGCATGATATACGATGAACGGACACAATTCACGAATTTTCGAAATCTTCCTAAAAAAATCCGGCAAGAATCCGGGCTCGTGCCAGACTGACATACATGTGGGGGGATACAATACTTTATGAGACAGGTGTATGTAGGCAGGGGTTTATAAGTCATTTCAAAGATGACGTAAAACACAACTGTTTTTTTTTGTCTGTGGATTGCAATCCTTAACCAACACGTGGCGACCTGAAGTGTCGGGGAATCTTTCGTCTGGTTTAGCACCGTGGGCAGAAAATTATCCGCCTACACTTTCACACTCTCCCAAATATGAAACACGTTTCAAACTCCCGTCCATACCGTCTGTGATAATTGGAAAAGAAAAAAAAGTATTGAAATGTATAGCTATTTCATATATACGCAATCCGTTAAGTAAAGTAGATATGGTATCTTTTATGCACATGTATTTGAATTTGTTTTTTATATATTTTAGATTAGTTTAAAATAAACACAGCTTGAATAAAAAATTTGTACGTATTAATGTTAATTTTTGTTTTAAAATGAGAAATTTTATTTAAACTCATCTAACCTATTTCTACACCCAACTTACTCTTTGCACCCATTTGATTTTTAACTAAACTATTAATATCTCTTTAAACCCAAATTTAATACATAATATACCCCCATAAACCCAATTCAATATGTGGATTTATTTTTACACCCATTTGATTTTTAGAAGCTAAATTTGATGTGTTTAGACCTAAGTTCTTTGCATGGTTTTCCACAACACAAAAGCTGATAATTCAATTGTTACCTACAAAATATGCCTGCATGTTAAAAATCACTGCGAAAAGCGATGTGTATAGTTATGGGGTTGTCCTTTTGGAGATCATAACTGGGGAAAAGGCCAGGGAGGGCTACCACCCCAGTGAGGAAAGCTAGTACACACATAAACAAAAACTGGAGAAGGCTACCTGTTGGGAGTGGTGACGGGTTACGTTCGGGTAAGTGCTTACCTGATTTTCTAACGGAGAGGAGTACCGCTTATGTGTTTGCTCAATTAACGATTTCATTCATGCATCAGTAGTGTGCTGGATTCGAGCATATTTTAACATTACAAATGTCATAAGAAACTGAACTTTCAATTAAAACAATCAGTATAAAAGTAGCGAACGAGGAGTCCACTTATGAAAAAGAACGAAGCAAAATTCTGTTCGAAGCAAAAGTTGGGGGGAGAATGTAGGGAATTGGTAGACATGGTCATATATCCTAGATTGCCTCTGTGCAGCTTTGAGTTTAAAGAGCAATTAAGCAAAATGTGCAGTAAGTTGAAAGGAAATGGTTAATTAGCTGGTGGATTAGGCTGAGTCGAAGGGGATGTGATTTGTAGAACTTAGAGCATTTGGCATAAACTTCGGTCACTATTTGAAATTATTATGAAAATTACCCCTCTGATCACTTTCCAAGTCTCAACAACGACTATGGGCAGGGGAATCATTATGAACCTAGAATAATAAACAAAGAGTGATTGTAAAGTTTAATTATAGTGTTTAGGTTTATTGATAAATTTGAGCTTTATTATTAATTTCATTTTGTATTTAATAGTAATTATGCAATAGGATAAAATAGACAATTAACATTTAAAATTTAAGTTAGATCTAAAAAGAGGTAAAAAGGATTTAAATAAAATTTCCCTTTAAAATAGACTCATGCACTATTTTCTAGATTTCTCATTAAAAAAAAAGTGCATGGTTACTTTTATAAAGTGCAAAATCAAGCCCTTTATTTTTCTGTTGATGAAATCGAAATTCTTTTGGCAAAAAAGTAAGGAAAAAAGTAGGCCAAAAATACCGGACGACATGTCGCTCTCAGAAGTTGGTGATTGCTATGTTGAACACGTGGATAACCGACACGTAGCTAGGTGGGAAACTGCGACTTGCCACTGCCGGTCCCACTTCTTTTACCCATGAAAAATTATGATGACGACATGTTTCTTGTTTGGAAGCACGTGCATCCCACTCCACTCGCCCGATCTCTATTTTCTTACTAGTGGGAGTTTTAACGAAAAACTTACGGTACTGTTCATTCTAAAGAAAAGCCATATTTTTACACTAAAAAGTCAAATCTGATACTATTCACTTTACCCTTTATTTTGTCCTTATCGTTAAAACTCAAAGTTTTCAAGCCTTTTTCATTAGTTTTCTTTTAACTTTATGGGTAATTGATTTTGACCATACCATCGTGGAGAGCAACTTACATTGTACAGCTTAACGTATCATTTTAATTTTTAAATATAGAAAAACAAAAACTTTTAATTAGTCATGTATTAGTAAACTTGTTCCATATAATTGGTAAAAACCTAGCTCTATTGTAATACAAGAAAAGAATTATAGCAACTTTATGTTTTCCATGAGTGTGCGCTATTTCTTTTACTAGAAAATAAAAGTGCGAATCTAATATCGTTATCGAACATGAGTGCAATCAATTTTATATTTGGTGTAAAAGTTATTTCGTGCACTAAATTTTAATTTGTATGAAATTTAATACTTTTATATGGGTCGATCCTAGATCAACATACAGTAACTATCTTGTACGGTTTGACGGGTAATCGGCAATACATATTCTAATTCTTGACTTTTCATGTATTAATAGACACGAGAAGTTCATAATTGTAATGTTTCTAGTCGATTATACATTGTGACAGTCACATGTGCTTTCTTGTTATTCAATTTATCTTTCATTTACAAATTAGACTCAAGTAATGACACTTACGAAAGTCTGGGTTAAGAAACCAGCACGATTTATTATTTCATCGCTCCAAACCTATCTCCGCGGAGTTTGTAGAAAATCTACCTAAAAACACTACTTATTGTCATCTAACCTAAAAAGCTATAAAAGCCAGTTCCATGCTATACATGTTAGGATATTGAAACATAATATCTTGCAATTTACAACCATAACACTTTATCTTTTTGATACATTATTTATAATATTAGAGCGTGAATTGTTCTACATAAATGAGGTAGCAGAGGGTCTATAGAAAACCCACTTTAAAGAGGGTCTCATTGGCATTTATTCTTTACACTTTTTTATTTTGTCTTTCTCTATCTGTACAAAAGTCAACGCAAGATGTTAACTTGACTCAATTATGACCGTTAACACGAATGCGAAGAGAGAGAAAAAAAAAACGAGTGAGAGATAAACCTACACCAGATAAAATTGCTCAATCGAAAATCCCCCATCTACTATTTGTCCACTCATGTTTGTTTATTTTATTGTTGGTCGTGCTTAGGTTATAGTTGTCGTTTAATTTATTTGGCTAGTACTACTTTCTCTGTCATCTTTTTAACTAACAGATTTAGATCTGATAATTTAATTTTGATGAGTTTTTATATTTTTAATTATGGTTGTAAATTGCAAGATATTATGTTTCAATATCCTAACATGTATAGCATGGAACTGGTTTTTATAGCTTTTTAGGTTGAGTAATGCTATTCATACAATATTTTTATACCATATTTCTATACCACCTTAGGTGGCATCTGATGTGGACATCCACAGCATTTGAAAAATGTGCAAAACCCAAGGAAATGAAAGAGAAAGACTTCTCGTATACCATGATCATCATTTAGTTAACTAGTTTTTCTTAATTATTAGTTTATTAAATAATGAACTAAATTTAAAATTTTAATTAATTCAAATTATGTGGCTGTCCACATCAAATGCCACCTAAGGTGATATGAAAATGTGGTACAAAAATATGGTATAAATAGTATTACTCTTTTAGGTTAGATGACAATAAGTAGTGTTTTTAGGTAGATTTTCTACAAACTTTCATCGAAAATTCCAATTTAAAAGAGTCTATTTAACATTACAAAAAGAGTAAATTGTAGCAATGGTCTCTCAACTAAAAATCCATTACCATTGGTCCCTCAACTTATCAAAATGTGTAGCTATAATCATTTTCATCAATTTAGTCAAAATAAGTTATGGTGGAATAACCATTTACATAATTATGGTCACTAAACTCATCAAAGTGTGTAATTATGATCTTTTTCGTCAACTACGTCAAAATTTTTGTCAAAACGAGTTATGTTTGAATGACCATTGCTACAATTGGGTTAAAGTTAAGAGATGATTTCTCCAGTTGAATTAAAGTTGAGGGACCAATGGTAATGGATTTTTAGTTGAGGGACCATAGCTGCACGTTTTGATGAGTTGAGGGACCAATGATAATGAATTTTTAGTTGAGAGACCATGGCATTGCTTCAATTGAGTTAAAGTTCCAATTTACTCTTACAAAAAATGAAGGGAAAAAGAATTGGAGGAGAGAGAAATCCAGCAGCAGCAGCAGGGCACAACAACCGAAACCTACGTCGAGGCATTTTACGACAGGCCGAACCAGTCCGACCACGTGTCTCTTAACCGCTGTCTATGTATGACAGACACGTGGTTCCATCCTCTTCTCATTCTCTTCACGACACGTGTCTAGGCAAGGACAGGTTACTGTTACTGGTGGGGATGCCAAAAAGACGATGCCGGTCCGGCTACGTGTCGCCACGGCATTCCTCGAATCAGCCACCTGCCTCCCCAAGTAGTTTTCCTTGTCAGAACGCCAAGGGCATTTTCGTAAATTTAACGAAAATGGGTCCCTTTGTCTCTGCTTTTCTTTCCTTTTCGGTTTTTTTTATTGCAATACTTTCTTCTTTCGTCTTCTGGTTGTTATCAAAATCCGTAATCTCGGATATCTCTCGAGTTGGGAAATAAACTCGGCCGAGTTGAAAACGGACGACTCATAAAGTAGCAGAGAGGGAAACGGCTTTCTTTGGTGCGTCGTTCCTGAATCGGATTTGAACTGAACGCTGCGAGCGTTGTCGTACTGTCATCTAAAACAAGTTTCTGCTCATGGGTTCTGCTGATCAAAGCTGCAACCTTTCGAATCTGCAGAAACATACATATAGCTTCTGAAGCATATATATATATATACACATATATATATATATATTTATCTGTTTTTTTCCATGGGTGAAGCTAATGAAGGGAGAAGGAGAGCAATGGAAAATCTGTCTCTGGAAATGGATAAGTACCCGAGAGATCTGCTGCAGAGGTTAATGTGCAGAAGCAACGACGCGACGACGCCGTTACAATATGCAGACGCTAACGAGGAAGAGGAGTCGGATGAGCTGGAGTTGAATCTCGGGCTTTCGTTAGGCGGCCGGTTCGGGGTCGACAAGAGCGCGAAAAACAAGCTAATCCGATCTACGTCGATTGCCGGGACGATGCCGTTTGTGAGGGACGACAACGACGCGACGGCGCCGACGTACACGGCGGGGCTGATGAGGACGTCTTCGCTTCCGGCGGAGACGGAGGAGGAGTGGAGGAAGAGGAAGGAGTTACAGACGCTGAGGCGGTTGGAGGCGAAAAGGAGGAGGTCGGAGAAGCAGAGGAACTCAAAGACCGAGAAAGAAGGGGGTTCGGTGGAGGAGGAAAAGCGCGAACTTGAGGGTTCAATTGGGCCCAATTCGGGCGGTGTCAGGGGTAATCGGACGGCTTGCCCGCCTTTCGGGTTGACTTGCTGGGTTGCGGCAGCAGTTGCTAGGCAAGCTGCTAGTGGTGGCGGTGGCGGAGGCGGAGTGGGTGCAAATACGTTGGTGAAATTAAAAGGTGAGAATTTGAGTGGTTTGCAAGGATTTGGAAGGCGACCCAATTCGCAGGGCTCGGCGGAGTCCCAAGGCGGAAGCTCATCGGGGATGTCGGAATTGGAGAGTAAACCTCTTCAAGGTATCTCAATTTTTATGAATTCTGTTTCTTAATCTGAATTTTGGGATTGAAGTTCAGATGTTAAGTGATTGATTTTACTTTGATTACTGGGTTTTTCTATTTTGTTTTGTTGAGGAATAGGATTATAGGAGTGCAGGACAAGTCTGCTACATTAGAAGATGGAGTCTTAGGTTCTTTTCCCATGTGGTCTCTCTCTCTCTTTTGTTCTTTGTTGTATGTTGGGGTGTTCTAATCACCCGTGTGGTCGCTCTCTTTAGTTAATGGAGTGCGATGCAAAGTTGGTTGCTGAGAAAAATTTGGAACACGAAAGAGGACATGAGTTCCTCAGCTTAACTGACCTAACCAGTTGTTTTCGGTTAGGTTCGGTTCCCTTTAGTTCCCGGAAGGGATGTGTCTTGTGGCTGCATTTTTGTAAGACGCCGGTACAGATCACTTTCCCGTCCAAGTGAGATTCAAGATGCAGCTGATCAGCATTCCCCTTCCGCCCTTCGTACGAATGAATGTTGCAGCACATTCTGCAAGCCTGCAACAGCTGCACCGATCTCTAACCTGTCCAACATTCTAGGTAGTTCCAAGGTATGAGCAATCTGGAGAAGTACATATCAAAGTTTCTAGTGCTCTATGGATGTTGTTTTCCATTTGATATTGCAGCCTAAACCTAGACGTGGATGCGACAGCAGAACATATTGATTAGCTTATCCTAGGAACTGTACTCTTAGGTTGTAGTCAGGTAGTCTATGGAAGCAGCTTTCTTGTCCGGGGCTGGCTTCTGTCTGTCTGTCTTCGTCGATGTGAATACTTGGTTTACTTCGATAGATTGATATGTAGTTCAACAGGCTCTTACCTGCAGTGTGTTTAAATTTCCAAACTTGCTAATGTGAATTTGAAATCATAAGATTCCACAAACAGGTGAAGGGGATGGAACAAAAGAGGAAACACAATGCTGCTTCTTTTCCCTCATTATTTTCCCGTACCATCACAGGAACCAGCAGTTGCGGTGAAGGAAGAAGCCCTGTACCTTCTAGCAACCAGTCACTGCAAGAACAAAGTAATCAGGACAACGCCGTGGTCACTTCAGGCACAAGAACAGCAGATGATGCATCCAAAACTCCCAAACCCGACATAGAAAACCCATCTAAGAAGCCTGGTTCGCAAGAAAACAGCGAAAGGGAAACGAGGAGGAACGCCATGGAGGACATGCCGTGTGTTTTCACAATAGGAGATGGCCCAAATGGTAGAAAAGTTGAGGGAATTCTGTACAGATATGGGAAGGGACAGGAAGTGAGAATAATGTGTGTATGCCATGGAAGCTTTCTGTCTCCGGCAGAGTTCGTGAAGCATGCAGGAGGGAGTGATGTCACTCACCCGCTTAGGCATATTGTTGTAAACCCAGCTGCCACTTCCTTTTTGTAAACAAGAAGGAGAGAAATTTAAATTTGATAGCTTTTTTTTTTGTTTATTTATTTATTTTTATTTTTGGTGCGGGAATAACTTACATGAAACGACGGAACTCCACTATTTTCTTGGAATGGGCTTGGTGGGTTTGGTCTATGCATGACAGTAATGTGTTGCGTGTTCATGGTATTCGCGGTTGTCCACCTCTAAGATATTGCTTTCTTTTCATTAAAGCTCTATATATTTCTCTTATGAGTTTTGAAGAGACGAACATGGAGTCCTCTTCTTACAATCGTCAAGTTTCTCTTTTACGACATGGAACACCCTGAATCCGTTTCTTTCAAACAAGAACTGTTGTTCATTAGGTTTGAACTCAGGATCTCCTCCCATAAAGTGAAGACTGAATGCCACTAGACGGTCAGCTACTACCAATTTTACAGTTAAGATTATAGATGGTCAATTGCAAATGAACTCAGACATATACTAGTATAACTACATGGTTGACAAAATTTCTCAGCTCAGCAGAATATGCTTGTTGCAGGAAAAACAACAAACTGGAAACCAAAATTCGACTACGCAGAAATGTACAAATTACAAGCATGTCATACCTTCTATACTTCTAGGTTATGATTGATAGCTCTATACTTTGCTCGTTATCCGGATTCCTTGAAATAGGTTGGATTCGCTTTAATCTTTGGACGACTTGCTTCATTGTTGGCCTAAAGGTGAGGGTCTTGACTGTGCACGAGACAGCCAGATTCAACATCTCGACTAGATCATTCTGGGGTCCTGCATCCCATAGCCCTTCTATGAAGACCTCCTTATCCAGACCCTGTTCTAACAGCATGTCCACCCAAGACACAATGTTGAAACCATGGCCATGTGACGAAAACGAAGGGTCCAATGCTTCTTTGTGTGACATCAATTCAAGCAGCATAACACCGTAACTGTAAACATCAGACTTTTCAGACACATGGCAAGTCATAGCATACTCTGGTGCTACGTACCCAAAAGTCCCTGCCACACCAGTTGTGACGTGTGTTTCTGAAGTTCCCAAAAGCCTAGATAATCCAAAGTCAGACAAATAAGCATTGAACTCATTATCCAACAATATGTTACTTGGCTTGACATCACGGTGAAGGACACGCGGAATACACTCGCCATGCAGATAAGCAAGTGCTTGGGCTATATGCAAAGCAATCTTGTGGAGAATTTGCCAATTAAAAGGCCTCTGAGATCTCTCCTTGATAAATTTTTCCAAATTCCCTCCCGGTAAATAATTGTAAATGAGCAACATCTCAGATTCACTGGCATGGTAACCTATTAAAGTTACCAGGTTTGGGTGTCTCACCCTGCCAAGGGTTTTAATCTCAGCATGAAACTGTTGAACACCGTGAAACCTTCCAACAGCTAACCTTTTTACAGCTACAGTGATTCCTGGAGCAATTTCGGCTTTGTAAGTGGCCCCAAATCCTCCACTTCCAATGTGGTGGCTGCCATTAAAATTCCCTGTTGCTTGAACAATAATCTCAAATGTCAAAGGAGCCCCAATGTCTGTAAACAGAGTCATTTCTTTATATTCAAAACCCTGAACCCTGGAATCTGGTATCCATTTTCTCGTATAAAAGAAAAGGATAACAAGAGAGAGCAGAACCAAAACAACAGCTGATGCAGATGCTATGGATGCGATCTCGACTGAGCCTAATCCACTATTATCATCACCACCAGTAGTTGCTGATGTAGAATCAGGGTTATGTTGTGAACTCCCATTCCCATCTGGCTGATCTGAAGATGGAGCCGTTAGCGGAACATGGCATGGAATAAGGAAAGGATTCCCAAGGACACTGCTGCAGTTCATCACACTATTGTTCAATGGAAATGAACCAGTCAGGTTATTGATGGAGGCATTGAATGTAGCTAGGGATTTCAGATTAGTCAAGCCTGAAGGGATGTGCCCAGAGAGTTTATTGTTGTCGAGCAAAAAAACAGTTAAATTTTTCAAGTTCACAAGACCTTGAGGAATATCACCAGAAAGAGAATTAGAAGACAGTTTTAGCACCTCAAGGGAGTGCAACCACCCAAAGCTAGCAGGAATCGCACCAGTGAGGTTGTTGTTAGCCAGGGCAAGATACTTAAGATACTTCAACCGACTGATACCGGAGGGAATCTGACCTTGTAGCTGGTTCCTGCTCAAGTCAAGAAAGACAAGAGATTCCAAATCCCCAATATCTGAAGGTATTGACCCATATAAAACATTGCCAGAGGCATCCATGAATCTAAGAGATCTGCACGTCACACCAATCCCAAAAGGAATTCGACCTGACAACTTATTGTCGCTGACATCAATAATCATTCCATCTAATCCATCACATTTTCCTAGTAAGCTTTCAGGAAATGATCCAGTGAGCTTGTTGCCACCAGCAAGAAATGCATAAACAGTCTGCTTCTGCAATCTCTCGGTTGCAAGAGGGAGGTGTTGGATTGGACCAGTGAAGTTGTTACCACTAAAATCATGAATCATAGTGAAACTACCACCGGAAAGAGGCAAATTGCTATCAAGCTGAGTTTGGCAAGTAAAGAGCACTTGATATGGAAATGATAGATTGTTGACCTGGACACGATCTGAATTTGGGAGCAACTGGGGGCACACTCTGTACAGAAACTCGGGCACAGGTCCAGACATGAAGTTTCCACTGACATTGAAAACAGTCATACATGGAACTGGAAACTTCTCATCAATCTTCCCACTCAGCTTATTTGATCCCAAATTTAGATAATGCAGCTTCTTGCATCTTTCAAATACTCCAGTGACTTCTCCGCTGAAAAGGTTCCGAGCTAAGTTCAACATTTCCAAGTTCTCACAACCACCCCAATTGCTCGGAAGCTTTCCCTCAAGGGTTGCCCTTGGAGCCCAAACTATTTTCAAATTTGGAAGGGTTGTAATTTCCTCTGGAATGGAGCCTTCGTAATAATTGTAATCATCATCCAAACGACTAGATAAATCAATTGATGTATCTCCTTTTGTATTCTGATTGGTTGTCAATGGATTAAAAAGATTCGATAGGACAAGAACAGATAAATTGACACATTGTCCAAGCTCAGCAGGGATTGGCCCGCTAAGGCTATTTCTTGAAACATCTAGAACTTCAAGCATTCGAATCCAACCAAGTTCTAGAGGAATGCCACCATCCAATGTATTCGAAAACAACAAAAGAGTCCGTAAACTCAGACAATTCCCCAAACTACCAGGAATCTTCCCAACAAGGAAATTCCCCGACACATCAAGATGTTCAAGATTTTGACAAAAGCTTCCAAATGTGGCTGGTATAGACCCATTTAACCTATTTTGAGCCAAATAAAGTCCCTGCAACTTTGCAAAACTACCAACAAACCCAGGAATGGTTCCACTCACTTCATTGCCTACCAAATTCAACACCTCCAAATCCACACATCTCGAAAGCGAAAAAGGAATCTCCCCACCAATTCTATTAAACCCAAGATTCAAAACCCTCAACCTCCTCAAACCCAAAAACCGGATTGGCAAACTTCCGTTCAACAAATTCCCCTCAAGATCAAGCACTTCAAGCTTCTCCAACCCCCAAATTTCCGTCGGTATTTCGCCACCAAGTTCGTTAAATGGCAGCGATAAAACTCTAAGCTCACTGAGCTTTCCCACCCAAGGCGAAACCTTTCCACCCAATTTTCCACTTATAACTAAACTTTTCCTCCAAACAGCGGACTCATCAAACGGAAATGGAAATTTCAAACTCTGAGAGCAAGAGAGAGCTCGAAAATTACCTCCTTTGCCACTGCTGCCGCCGAGACTGAGCGAAACGACCCTGGATTTGTCGTTGCAGGAGACCCCGTCCCAGGAGCAGTGGTGATCGAAGCTGTTGGATATCCAGCCGGAGAGAACCCCATGCGGGTCGGAAAACGAGCTCTTGATCTCGAGCAAAATCGACTTCTCGGAAACCAGCGCTTCCCCAGAAACGCAACTCAATAAGCAGAAGGCGTTGAGAAAAAGCGCGGTTTTGAAAAGCAGATGGCATTTCATTTTCTCGGGAGCAAAGGGTAAGACCGCGTTTGAATTTTGCCTTGTGCCTTCTTGTTTCTTCGTCCTCTGTAATCTGCTTCTTCTGCTTCTGGGAGAAGACGAAGACTCGGAAGACTCGGGTCTTCGGGGGTGTCTGTTTCTGTGAGTTTTGTTGAATTGAATTTTAATTTTATTGGGTTTGGGTTGGAAAATTCTCATTGACCAAAGGTGGGGGAAGACCTTGGGTGGGCCCCGGGGGACTTTAAGGCTGTGGGGACCATTGTCGGTCAATGAATGCGGATGGTGGGGCCCTGCATGTCTGTCCTGGTGGCGGTCTGTATCTGCCATCCTGCCGTTAAACACAAAAATTATTTTTTAATTCAGGAAAATAGACAACTTGAGACGTCTTAATGACACAAATATTACATCATTACATAAATAATTGTAGGGTAAGAATAATAGTGCCATTCTTTCCGTGGAGAAATGCACATATCTGAATAACGTATTTTTATCGTATAAATTTCATATTAATTTTTATTTAAAATCATTCATACAAAAAATAATAATAATAACAAACAAACCTATTGTTTATACGAAAAAGTTGAGTGTTCTTTGAAAATCTGAGATACCCTTAACATTTGTCCTCGACGAATTGCTTCTATGGACACACTGAGCAAGATAGCTGCTAGACTCATGCCTTTGTTGCGTTGCTATGGGCATCTGTCAGCATGCTTGTTCAAAAGCTATTGACATTAGTCAACATGCTCGCTCAAAAATTATTGACAACAATCCACATGCTCGCTCGAAAGTTATCTGCATCTGTTGACAGGCGTGTACTATTAAACTTAGATAACGATCTCAAGCCTACTAAGACTCGATGAAATGTTAATGTGCATGCTATTACGTCCAAAAAAATTTACACACTACGCGCGCTATTCTTAATGACCCCAATAATATTTCCTGAATCCGCCATTATCTATTATTCCCACCATCCATTGTTGGTCCAAACGCAATAAAAATCTATAGATACAAATTATTCAAGAAATTCTCATACAAATGAATTATAGTGTACAAAATGTAAATAGTTAATCACGCTATAATGGTGTCCAATGAATTATATATTTTATCTTAAAAAATTAAAAATAAAAACCCGAAAATCTCCCTCTCTATTTGGTATTTCTGGCTCTGGTGGCACACAGCCACTGCCTTGGAGTCTCAATGTCGTCACCCGTGGTTGTTGGCACGTGCCACTCCCCATCCTCAGCTTCCTGTTTAAGTATTTATCAACAATGCACTATTTAACTAAACCAAACGATCAGATGACGCTTTATCGCAATGACAAAAAATAATGATGTTTATTTGTTAAAAAAAAACTAAACCAAGGGGTTATGATTAAGCTCGAAAACCGGAGTAACGAAAAGAAGCTGATTATCACACCTGGATTACAATCGAATACGGGGGTGGCATATGAAGGTTAAGTCCCCGCCTTGATACGGACAATCGAACCTGCAATGTAAACGAACCAATGTAACTGCACACTTCAGTTTTCGAATTTCTTGTTACCGGCATTGCCATGCTAACTTAAGAAAGAAATCCAATAGCAGCAAAGATCCCGTTTCAATTTTCTTCCCCCTTGTTATCTTTGAGAAACTGGGGGATAGTTTTGATTTTGAATACGGATCCAAGCGAAGAAAAAAAACCTCAAGCTCTTTGTGTATGGACAACAAACGTCTACATACAGAAGATTCTTCTAAACTACGAAAACAATAATCAGCAGACGCATGATACCTGGTGTTTTTCCTTCCATCTTGGGAAAAAGCTAGTCCCTAGAAGTTGGAACAAGTGGTCTCTCATCTCATCGTTCGTCACCAGCAAACACTTGCAATTAACTGCAGCGTACAACCAGTACCTACAAATCGCATAGGACTACATTTTAGGCACAGGTAAACTCGGTAATAAGTAGAGGCAAGTGTGATTTTTCGACGATTTAAGCCATGGAAACAAATTGCAGTATATATCGACTACAACTATTCATGTCTAATAACTCAGTCCAACCATTTGATCGGTCAAGAGATGCAAACTTACCAATCATCATTTGAACCAACTGGAGTAGCATAAAGTGCACCGGACTTTTTCCAACTCTCTAACAATCTCTTGTTATTAGGATTCTGAGCGGGACCACCAGTTACACGATTTTGGTGCAATATAACAAGTGGCAATCTCTTTGATGGGCTCATTTGGCGTAACCTGTTCACCAGAGTATCGAGCTACGACAAAGATGGAGTCATTAAGCAGGCCATTCATATATCTGATACGAAGAAATCAAAAGACAGTGTCATGAAACTAATCATTACCACTCACCTGGAAAAAGCTGAAATTATGTTGATTGACCAGACCTACATTGGCACCATCCACAACAGCATCGAATGGACCATGCCTTTGAAGCCACTCCTGGATGAGTTTAACTTCTAATCAATCAGGACAGCTGACAAACATATTATATATCATTTGCCTGAATCGAACAAAGTAAAAGGTATAGACGAATAATGACTAATTATCGAAACCAGCATCATGAATACATAACAGGAAAACACAAGAAACCACTCCGTTACTGCTTCCCACACAAGGGGTTGGTGGTTTCTAATAAAGTTGTGCCTCCTAATAAAGTTCCATTTTTTGCCAGACCTAGTTACGAACTTATTTTCCGAATAGGGATATCGTATTACACACAGTGCGCTGTAGTACCAGTATATCACACAATCCAAATAACTCCACTAGGCCATCCGAGCGGAGCTCTCCTCGTCAACGTAAGATATGCATATAAAGATGCATATCAAGCAAGTTAAATCATTTGAGCAAACCAGATAAGTCAATGCAATCATATATGCTAAACTTGCGTCAAGGGTAACCATTTTTCTTAAATCTTAGAAACTGAAGACAAACAAACAAGGAAAGCAGAGTCACACCTGGAATCGAATGAAATCACCCCGAACCTCCCTTTGGCTAGCCAATTTGCTCAAAGAGGTAGCAAAATTCTCTGTCTCTTTCGGATCAATGTCGATAGAGACAAGCTTTTTGCCGCAACAAGAGCATGTCCCTGCTTCATCCATCTGAGTCCGCTCCACTCTCCAATTCCCACTCCCAAGCCACCCTTGCCCATGCCACCCTCCACCTCCTCTCACAACTCCTTCCCTCACCTTATTCACATCCCAAGTCTCCACCCCAACTTTCGCCGCCTCCTTGGACTTGAACCACTCCTCCACCACCCCATAAGTTGACTCCGAGACCTGCCTCACCGTGGTCCGTAACCGGTGCAACATCTCATAAACCCTGTCACCTCTGCTCGAATCAGAACTAACTTTTATCAAAGCAGTGATCTCAGGTTCCTCCGCCACAACCCCGGATTCAACCATGTGAGCATCAACCTCATAAGCTCTATCAGCCTCCCCCTTCTTACAGAACTCAAACAATGCCGGACCGTAAGACCTCAATTTCGGCGGAATTCCTAAACCCTTCATCTGCTTCACCAAATGAAACGCCATTTCCGGGTCCTCCCCCGCGATTGCCAACCTCGCCGCGCTGGTAAAAGTGGCCTCATTGGGGACAACCTTATCCTCAACCATCTGGCGAAAAATCTCAAACCCCCTCTTCAAACCCGCACCACCGTCATCACCGCCGCCATTGGAGGAGCAAAGGTAGAGCAAAACATTGTAATGGTGCAGGCTAAGCGGGACCCCATTGCTCCTGGCCTCGTCGTAAAGGCTCAGAGCTTGGACCAGCTGGCCGTGCCTGGAGCACATGTCTAGCTTGTGCCTAAGGACCCCCTCCGGAGATTCCCGCCGCGCTTTCTTCTTGGCTTTGTTGGAAACCGCCGGAGACGACAGCGAGTTATCGGAGAGAGCCAGAGTGCAAAGGTTGAGTCTTTTGTCCATGGAGAAGCTGCCGGTGGAATTCAGGGTCGGTTTAGGTTTCGGGGAGCGGAGAATTGGGCGGAAGAAACGGCGGGAGGTTCGGGAAATTAGGGGGAGTGGGGTTTTGATGAAGAAGGAGAAGAGCGGCGAGGTTCTTGGCAGAGCGCCGCCGTGCAACATTTTTATCTCTATTTTTTGGGTTTTTTGTGAAATTATAAATCGCAATAGAAAGGAAGGATTGGACTATGGAAAATAAGTCGGAGGATTTCGTCTGGTATTCATGTCTGATCGGACATGAACCGGGTGAGATTTCCGCAGAGGTTTTGGAAATCTCTGCACCTAAAACCCTAGCTAAAACTACTTGATCGAGGAAACGACACGTCGTAATATCTTTATCTTCTTTTTCTCATGGGGAAAAGGCTGTAGCCAAAATAATTTTTTAGATACGTATAACTCCTTATTTTGATTCTGATATTGAAATTGATAAAAATGGTCGTGACTCTTGAGTTCGTCCATCGTCAATTATTTCAATCATTATAAATAAAAAATTCCGTTAATGAAAAAGTGTAAAAATTCTCTGTTAATTAAAATACCCTCATTTTGGCTAAAAACGAAATAGTTATCATACGTTACTTTTTAGCTTTGTTTTGGTGAAGGGGGAAGAAACTAAAAACAAAGTGGCTATTGAATGAAACATTTTAGCATTGTTTTGGTAAAAGGAGGAAGAATCGTAAAACGCACCGAAGTCAACTTTCATCAATGTCTTTGGCTTATTTGGATGTCCAGTTTCAATGAGATAACAATGCAGCTAACGTATAGACCTATAAATCCAGTTTCAATGTACAAGAAATGCTTAAAACTAGTGTTTAGCAATTAGCATTCGATGTTTGAAATCTCATCGGAGAATATGTTACTGGCTCCGGCGCTGTTCAAGTCACTTTCTTTTTCGTTTCCCTTCTTCAAATTCCTCTGTGAGTACGAAAGTTTCGAAATCGACAACGAAGTGTTTTGAGGACTTTCTGGAACAGCTTTACACACAGCATGCCTTTCAAACGCGAAGCGTTGCAGATTTCGGGTGGTATTCCGAAAGGGAGCTCACATGTATTATGGGATGTATTAAACCTACTGGACATTACACGGTACACCGAAAAGAAAGATCTGAACCTGAAACTAGAACTTGCAGCTAAATTCTCTGATGTAGAAGACATCGCTAACTATCGATCAGCGATTGAATTCGCTGACAATCTCGTGTAAACTAAACATATTTTTTTCTCAGTACTAGTATGTCAAGGGAAGGTTAGGCATTCATTATATGGACAAGGAGGAGGCTTACATAATCCATGGCGCTTACATTTCTCAGCAACAGCAACAATAAGAACAACAGTGACGCCGGTTACAAGAACAACCCCACTTGAACCAAGAAAAGCAACGAAACCAATAGGTGACTTTTGATTTGGTCACTTTTTTAGGCGATAATCTGACTGGTGGTTGTGGCGGCGGCGGCTGCTCCAGACACGGCTTTGTAACCTTCACAGAACTTTTCATCCCATCTGTCAATCTGCATAACAGAATGCACATACCAGTCACAGACCATAGATTTCAAGCAAAATGGAAAGATAACAAAGGCATTCATGATTGTTGAAGAAAAGTTATGTTTTCACTTAAAGCCCGACGAATGGCCACCATAGTTAAAGACACATGCATACATGGTTGAAAAATCACAACACAATCTCTTTTGGCTACAGTTCCAAGGATAGCAGAACACCCAGCTACAGTTCGAACAATAGCAGCTTGGCCATGTAACATAGCAGAACGCCCGGCTACAATTAGAACAGTAGCACAATGGCTATGCACGTTTCTTTATTCTGCAATAACCAAAGGGTGCATTCTTCATGGACCAAGTTCGGGGTCTTGGATCTTGGCCAATAAAAGGAAAGTTTTAGGTTTGCGAACTTTGTTACTACTATGCATACATGAACAGACACACAGATGATGTCTCCCTCCTGTACACACAAAATTCTGTAGGCAGGCATATGTCGGAATTTTGTGTGTTCATGAGCATGTATTACACATACGAAACTGCATGTAGGCTCATCCTAAAATAAGAATGCATTACATCCAATAGAAAAGTAGGGTACATCCATGCACAATTCACCTTAGATAATGTATATAGACGTACATTGGGAAGGCAAAAGAGCGTGTGCTAGTCCCACTCCCATCAGAACGGCGAGAGAGGCTAGGGGATTTTCCAAATACAGTTGGCGGTTGTACCCTTCCCTCACTATGATCTTCAGCATTTGCTCTTGCTATGTCCTTGATGGTCTCATCTGCCACTCCAACTCCAGATTTCCTCACTTCTCCAATCCTGTCACTTTCAATTTCTACCACCGGAACTGGAGGGGCTGGATTGAGCGAAAACAACTCGCCTGATTTGTACAGTTCCCCAGACTTGCCCAAATCACCGAGAAAAAATGTGTGGTCTCTGGAAAAGCTGTTGTTGCCTAAATGAATGCTAAACAATGACTCATTGGATGCAACACTCCAATCCATTTCTTTGTTGGATTTACTTGTTGAAAACACAGAAGTCGGGATCCTGTAAGGATCATATCCACCACACCGATCCATAGTTTGGATTGAAGGGGAATCTGTTGGTAACAAACCAGGCACCATGGACCCATGGGTGACATCAGAAGCTCGGGATGTTGATGCGGGACCTACAATGTTATGGTCATCATGTTTAGGGACGGAAGCAGTATGTGTTGAAGTTGTAATTCTGTTTGTATCCACTTGGAATAGATCTTCCAATGACGAGTCTGATGCCAACGAAGACAAAGATGATATAGAGATTAGTCTTCTGTTCAGGACAGGACCACCTTCATTAGCAGTAGCCTCTGGAAGTATTGTTAAATGGCTACTGCTATCACTCCCATCAACAACCTTTGGTGTTTCAGGGTGCTTACTGCCTTCACTCCCATCAACAACCTTTGGTGTTTCAGGGTGCTTACTGCCTTCACTCCCATCAACTCCTCGTTCTGAATTCTCGCTGTTCTTGCTTCCAGGTTCCAAGTCCATTACTGAAACAATGCCCGAAACAAATTTCATAACAGAAATAATTGATACACTGGCATTAAATATTCTCTCTTCTAAAGTACTTAATCCAGAGTGAAATGAAATGGATTTCCAACTTAGTTTCATGAATAAAACATAACTATGATTTGCAAGTTTGGAAATGCTTCGCGAAACACGCTTATCTAGATAATATGACATTATCAATTTTATATCTTTTCCGACATGACTTCTCATTCCGAGCAAGTAAACACGTTACACGTCAATGACATGAATGAGTGCAACAACAACAATCAAGCCTTATCCGGTTGTATGCATCCTAGAACGCCACTGTGCCCGATTTTGCGATCAAATCTTCCGTTAGCTAATGACATGAATGTGTAATGAAACCAAAAGTTTAAGACGTAGAATATATACAATTTCATGAATTCTCGTGTCAACAATTTACCAATGTACCTGCATTAGCTATCATTTCATGGAAACAAAAATCAAATAATAAACAGAGGAAAAATGTCCTTCCCCCCATAAAATTCTTAAAATTTACTTTCCATATGAAGGATATGAATTTGATAGCTAAATTCAAATTGTTTAAAAAAATTAAATAAAATAGATAACAAAGGAAAGAAGCTTACCTGAATCATTAGAAATAAGCCCTTAAAATTCCCAATTCCATATGATCCTATCGGCGTTCAGCATTCCTCTGCCTCCTCCTCGCCTCGATTTCATATATATTTTTTGGTAGAATTAAACCTTCCCTCGCCTCAATTGAATTACTAAATTCCCAAATAAATTAAAAAAATTTAAAAAAAAATCTTCAAAAACAAATTGAATACGTAAGAAAGGAGAAAAGCCCTTTGATTGCTAAACCCTAAGTTTGATAAATATAAACAAATAAATAAATGAAATTAGGAGTGAAAGTTGTGGCCGTTGAATATCTGAATTTGTGGTTTTTGGGAAATAATAATTGATGTTAAAAAAATTAGGGTTTGTGAGTGGGAAAATCTGGCGACGGAAGGCGTCGCGAAACTTTCGGCGTTTCTTTGGGTTGCCACCGTATCCGTAAGCCTTTCGCGCCATCTTTAACTTTCTGTTACCTTCTTTGGGCGCTGGAAAGCCAATCTTATGCTCCGCCTATTAGGAATTGGATCCTGATCCTCCTGATCCATTAACATATCCTCTTAAATTTTGATCCAACGGTTACAATTATTATAACTTTTAAAGTGACTCCTTGTTTATAACTACCCATATTATTCGGTCAGGAGGATCCTAAAACTTTACCTCGGAGAGGATCAAATTCCCGCCTATTATTCCCATTGCTAGGACTCATCCACTAGTGTGATGCCACGTAGTAGGACAAGGGCGTTGTAGTTATGTAGTTAGTTATGAAAATATAAACTATGTTTAAACTACATATTAATAAAAATTTATTTGTCAACCAAAAGAAGATGAGAAGACTATTTAATTTTCTATCACAATAAAAAAAAAAATTAAAGACACTAACGTAAATTTTACTATTTTTTTGTTTAACTATCACCTACATGTGTTTTTAACATCTTTAGGGGTGTAGTCAATTTGGATTTCAGATGATTTTAATGTACTTTTTTAGGTGACAGATTTCAAAGGATTTTGATAGATTTTAGAATTGTATATGGATTTTGATAGATTTATATGGATTATATTATAGATTTATATGGATTTGTATAGAATTCTTTCATGGACTTTGTAGTATTTTGAAAAAAAAATAGAAATCACACACAGAGCTGTTAGATCATTTTTAATAAAATCTTATGGCTAGAGATTAAACCGCCTTCATGACCTACTGCACACCAAACGACACACGCAGCAGAAGTACTCGCCTGGGAGAGCATGAGACTGGTGGGGAGTCCTTTGTGGAAAGATTAGTAATTGCCAATATAAGGGATTAGGGTTTAGGGTGCGTCACTTCACCTTGGAAAAAAATGGTCGGAAAAATGGTGGTAGTTGTTGTAATAGATCCTATCAAATCCTATTTTGACTACACCTCCTTAATAGACTACACCCTGATTTTAAAGGTGAAGCGACCATCATTTTTCCGACCATTTTTTCCAAGGTGAAGTGACGCACCCTAAACCCTAATCCCTTACATTGGCAAGTACTAATCCTTCCACAAAGGACTTCCCACCAGTCTTATGCTCTCCCAGGCGAGTACTTCTGCCGCTTGCGTCGTTTGGTGTGCAGTAGGTCATGAAGGCAGTTTAATCTTAGCCATAAGATTTTATTAAAAATGATCTAACAACTTTGTGTGTGATTTCCATTTTTTTTCAAAATACTACAAAATCCATGAAAGAAGTCCACACAAATTCATATAAATTTATAATATAATCCATATAAATCTATCAAAATCCATATACAATTATAAAGTATGTTAAAATCCTTTGAAATCTGTCACCTAAAAAAGTACATTAAAATCTTCAGCAATCCAAATTGACTACAAATCCTATCAAAACCTATTTTGACTACACCCCTTAGTTTTAAAAATTTAAAATAAATAAACTTTTCTCCCTCTCTCCTCACTCTCTCTCTGTCTCTCTGTCTCTCCCTCTTTTCAATTTTAAAAACAAAATAAAAAAATTCATAAGTGTGGGCATGTATTAGTTCTTATTATTTTATTTTATTTTTACTCGTATATATTAATAAAACTCTGTATGTCAATCCAAAATAATAAAATTACTATTATACCCTTAAGATATAACTGAAAGAAAATATTAAAAAGGAAAAAAGATATGAGTATTAAAATAATTTCTCAAGTTTTTATTGTTTTTTTTTTTTCGAAACCTCACAGCCATATAAACTTATCAATACTAACCTCACATCTCTCTCTCCCCCCAACCCCTCCCCACCCCCCCCCCCCCCCCCCCCCCTTTCTTCAACTGTCAACCCCTTTTCTTCGATGTTTGCTCGTTAAAAACAAATAACTCATTCTATAAAAGAAATTAAAAAAAAAATAAAAAACAACTATTGGAGAGAAAAAAAAAAAATGTTTTACACACAAAAGTGTGTGGCCTTTGCTACTATATATTAGAGGAATGAGAAAAAAATTTAGAAAAAATCCTTGTGACTTGCAACAATTTATGTAAATTAGGATGAAAATGCTATAAAGTGATTTGAATGTAGCATGACATCTAGTTGAGAAGGGAAGTAATAAAGGTTGGGTTAGAGAAATGCTAAGAAAACTCTCTCAAAAGTGAGATTTTGATAGACACTTAATGTATTTTCTGTCGCCTTATGTTTTTTTCAGAATATTTATAATATTAGTACGAAAATTGACGTCAAAATGTAACAAAAGTTCATAAAGAGTTCCATTTTGAAAGAGTTTCTTTAGTATTTGTCTTTTAACATGATAAATTTGTTTAAGCAATCTAGTCAAGTGTGTGTTGAAAATAAGTAACTTGTGTCAAGTGTGCGTTGAAGACAATTAACGTTGTGTGAAATAATATTAGATAAATAAATAAATAAAAAGGAAATGGGGGCGGGGGCGGAGGCGGAAGGCGGGTTGCTATCTCAGCTTTCCCGGAGTACTGTCATCGGCTTCTCCTGTATCACTAAGACCAGGAAGCACATCCTCCGCTTCTCTCGATCTTGAGCTACCCACCATTTCCAATCCCGGGTCGGAATCCCGAGCTCTTTCCTCAATGTAATTTTCGTTAATCTTCGATTTTTTTTATTCTCTATCACTTTCTGATTTCTTCGATGAGTTTCTCTAATTGTTTGGTAAACTATATAGTTTGAACAAATGATGGATTGGATTAGATTGGATTGAATTTAGCCTCTTCTGCTCGAGACTATTTGAGCAAATTTTTTTTTTCTTTTTTCTATAGAAATTGGATCAGCTCAATGAGTTGTATTAGGCCTCGTTTGGCAGCTCTGACTATACCTATTATTTCAGTCGGATGATAAATAGTCATCGGTAGTACTGACTAAATTAGTTGGGCGTGTGAGATGCTGTGTCTGATTAATATGTGCTTCAGATAATACGTCGGACTATAATAATTTTTCTAAATGATTTTCACAGAAAACCAAGAAGAATTTAAAGTTCCGTTCTTTTTTTTGTTTGCAGTGAGTAGGGTTCATCAGCTGATACTTTCTGCATTCAAAATTGCTTTCTTTATTTGTATTTTTGATGAAATTATGATGTCGAATTTACAATTTTCCGATTCTGACTTTAGATATGCGCCAAGAACATGATGCGCATAGATATGGTGGTTGCACTTTCATAGATAGAACTCCGCCGATAACTAGGTTGCTCAAACATGAATGTGGTTGCTTGGGCTGCATTTTAGTACAGTGTGATATGCACCGATGTGTAAGTTTCCTTCTTCCTGATTTTGGATTGGAATCAAAGAAGGGCTAATAAAATCCAATGGAAGGATCGCTATCGCGAACCCCTTTACTTCCTTCTGATCTTCCAGAATCCACCCCCTCTAATATTACTGGAAGCGCTCGTGGGCTGTCTGGTATTCAGGGACTGAAGAAAAGAGGCCACGGAAGTCGTTCTTGGATAAAGATTGATCTGCTTGGGAATATAAGCATTTTGGAGCTTGACAAGGCTACTATAATGAGACAATGTTCGTTGCCTGGCAGAGATCTCCGACTTCTGGATCCTTTGTTCATTTACCCTTCTACAATATTAGGAAGGGAGAAAGCTATTGTTGTTAGTCTTGAACAGATCAGGTGTATAATCACTGCTGACGAGGTTATCCTGATGAATTCCCTGGATGAAAGTGTTGTTCAGTACAAGTCTGAATTGTGCAAAAGCCTAGAGTCAAACAAAGATCAATCTGGTATGGAAACTACTTCTACATAATAACTCATATTTTTTACTGCCTTGGGTTTTCTGATGTACGTGAGTAAAAAATCACTGTTGAATGCATTTCGAACGGGCCTAATTTGATTCAGATGACTTGCCTTTCGAGTTTAGAGCATTGGAGCTGGCTTTGGAACTAACCTGCATGTCTCTAGATGCTCAGGTATCAATCTATTTGCAGCACAACCCTATCAACCAATTTTGGTACATGTTTCATTTACGTTTTAGATAACCCCAGGAAGTTCTTTGTTCACTACGTTCTGGCGGTATAGCTATCCCCAGATTGGTAGAGTCCCTAGTCATGTATTTTTTATCGGTCAGAACTCTATATGTAATTTTATTGTGAATTCATCATATATCATATGAAGTAAAAATTGACAAAAACCAGGAAATGAAGCAGGAATCATCATCAGCACAAATCCATTACGTTAATGAATTTGTTCATCAATGTGATAGGCACAGGAACTGGAAATGGAGATATACCCTGTGCTGGATGAACTAGCATCATCGATAAACACTTTTAATCTGGAGCGTGTGCGTAGACTCAAAGGTCACCTCCTTGCATTGACTCAACGGGTTCAGAAGGTAAGGTAATTCTATTGGCAACCAAAAATTTGCTCTCTGAACCTCAAAAGAAGTAGTAGCATCTTCATTTTACTCTCATTCGTTTCTATTTTAGAGAGCAAATTTTCATAATATACGTGTTCTCTGCTCTTCATCTCCTCATTATAATTTCCCCCTAATTTATCTAGGTCCGTGACGAAATAGAACATCTCATGGATGATGATGGTGATATGGCTGAGATGTACCTTACTGAGAAGAAACAACAGTCAGAGGGTTATCCCCTTAGTGACCTTGGTTTTCAAACTAACACATCAGGCGAGGAAACAATTGTTTCAAAATCTGCTCCTGTTTCTCCAGTGGGGTCATTCAGTGGAACACATAAATTGCAAAGGGCTTTTACCAGTTTTGTGAGTTCAAGCAGGCAGGGAAGCTTATTGAGTTCATCTAATTGCGGAGAAAACATTGATAAACTGGAAATGCTGCTTGAAGCATACTTTGTTGTCATCGACTATACTCTCAGCAAGTTGTTATCGGTATGAGATGTTTTACGCTCAGTGAATACTTTCTATATTTATTGGTGATGCTGCTTGATAGAACGCAGTGGTGGTATGAAAATTCGATTAAATATTAAACTGGCAATAAGTGATTGACAAAAGCATATGTCTTGTTTTGGTGATGCAGCTGAAAGAATACATAGATGATACCGAAGACTTGATTAACATTAAACTGGTAAGGAGTGATAAACCGCTTCTACTTTCTTAATTACTACAATATATGCTCAAATGAATTCTAATATTGCATTTTGTATGGGCAGGGCATTGTTCAGAACCATCTGATACAGTATCAGTTGCTTCTTACAGCGGCTACCTTCTTGGCTACTGTTTGTGCCGCTGTTACAGCAGTGTTTGGAATGAATTTTGCCGCCACTGTTTTCGATCACCCGTCTACATTCAATAGGGTTCTGGTTATTAGCGGTGTTGCCTGTGGGTTCCTGTACTTCTCTTTTCTGATGTATTTTAGGTACAAAAGGATCTTCCCATTGTAAAGTAAAAGTATATACTTCAATGAAATTGACGACTCGCGTTCTAGTGGTGAAACTGAGTGTCCTATCACGCTAAAAGAGCTTCAACGACGAAATAAAAAGTGAAATTCCTAGACTACTATACATGCATTGCATCTTTTTCTAATTCTCGTCAACTTAAAATCTCAAAGAATCGTTATCAATACTCCAAAAATAGTCGTACTGCACTTTGTATGACGATTTTTGTGGAATACCAATAACAGCTCTCCGACATTATATGCAGCACTCTGTTCAACTTTCTATTCAATCAGCCTCATTGCGTACATATACCAAATCCATTAAACGCACCTTCTTTTCACTGGCTTCAAGTGCCGCCTCGAGTTCCATGATTCGTGCTCCGACCCTCGACTCGACCACTTCATACAGGCGCAAACTCAGCTCCTGAGGCGACACACCTTTGTTAATTTCCTCGTGAGTGTTCTCTTCCAAAATCTCTAGTTCAGCTAGGAGCTCTGCCTCAATTTTCCTCATTGCTTCGACATCGTCCTCCATCTGATCATCGAGCCTTTTCGCAACACATTTGTTCGATCTCTCAGATTCTCGTACGTCGAAGGAGGTAATGATCTGCTTCTCAGTTCCCTGGAATTTAAAACCCTCCTCCTCCTCCTCATCCTCATGTAAACTTTGGACCAACTTCTGAGTCTGCTTCAACAACTCATTCAACTTGTCAACTTCTCTTTTACGTCCACTAATAGTATATATTGCTCCAATAGTGATTCCAACAACGAAAAGCAGCAGTCCATTTTTTGAACCTGAAAAAGTAAAATTAAACATAAACGTCATGCGAATAGAAGGGAATTGTTATTACGACTCCAAAATAGTCATTAACGGCTCATTCCTCCTTTTTTTCGTCGGGGAAGAATACAACGACTTTTTTGAAGTATTGACAACAGATTCCTAATACTAATAGCGTAAAACCTTGTGAATCAAATGGGCTGCCAGCCACCGGTTTAGTTGAGCCGCTACATCTCCTCCTCCTCCTCCCCTGCCGCCACCGCACCTTTTCCTCACTCTCCAACCACACGTCATTGACTTGGCTGCCATGGTTAACCAAAAATGGCCTCATTGCCAAAATACAAGGTGATGCACATGATGGGCTATACACATCCTCTTCCACTCTGGCATTTTCCCCATACAACACCACCTGAGCCAATAAGCAGCTTTCTGTAGAATTAAGTGCTTTTAGAGAAAGCACTTTTGATTTAACTCCAAGATATCTGCTTTTCTTTAGTCTTTGATGGAAAAGAAACCCATCTTTTTCTGCCGCAACATAATCAGAAACCAATTCCCCAGAAGACTCAGTCAGCTCCTCACCATCATGAGCTGATTGATCTGCTACACCTTCCCTCTCCCTGGAAAACCATTTGTGCCAATAACACTTCGCCACGTAACCAGCCCCAGTGGCCGCTGTTGCTGCTGCTATAATCCAAAAATCCATAGCCTCTTTTTTTGGTCAATTCTGATCTTCAAAACCCAAAAACGAAAAGGGTTTTTGGTGAAATCCGTCTGTCTTGATCGAAGAGATGAATAAAAGGGAGGAGATCCAATTTTTACTATTCCTTTAAAAATGGTTGGTGGTGTTGTCCAAGGAAAAACAACGATAGCGAATCCACAACGGCTATATTAATAGTTGGTCACGCAAAGAGTCGTTCTTCTTTGCTCATGTATGAAAATTTCAAGCGATTTTAACGAAATATTTTTCTATACATGTTGGACTGACAATTAAGGAGGAATAATTCCTTCACACGTGAGGAGCCGAGCAGTGTTCTAGGCTGGAATTAAATATTGAAGGAAATCCGGAAAATATGAAAAAAATTAGGTAATATATAGCAGGTTCATTGAACTACCACAGAAACGTTCACAGCACGTCCTAATTGGATAGGAAATTATAAAATGTTAACTAGCCAAAAATAGTCACTAATATTCCTGATTAATTACCTTAATCTCTCAATTTTATATACATGGAAAGAGTAATGATCCGTTTATTTCACTCTATGGTATCAAATATTTACTTTCCAGATCATGAGGCAAGTGTGGTGCTAGGGCAGCTATCAGTAGTGCAGGCTAAGATGTCCCTATAATCTCTGGATATTGTGAACGAGTCGTAAACATGCCCGTCCCTGCTCTTCTTGTACTCGAACAAAAGGTTCGAGTGATCGAATGCTGTGAGCTTGACGAATCCATGGTCGTAGTCTTTGAAAACACTCCATTTCGTTTGGATGGCGGTAAACGTTGACAGGCTTGCTCCTGCACCACCAGCAACCACGTGTATTGTTCCATTCAAGCTGCCTTTGTAATGGCGTTTCTCTTCATCGGTGCAAATATTCTGTCGCGAAAACACGCAAGAAAATTTGTATTGTAACTTGAAAAGATTCTAACTTACTTCCTAATTATGCAATGTGAAAATGTACCTGGTATATGGGACAGGTTCTTTCGTAGTTATGGACATGGCCGTAGATGCCAATGTCGACCTTATACTTTTGCCAGAGTTTTTGGAGGCTCTCCCTCCCCATTGGTTCTGCAAACGATCCTTCTTCCGCGTAATAGAAATCTGAAGAGTATCCCAGAACTCGATGTGCGAGAAATATTAGCCAGGGTTGCTTCTGCCTATCGACTGATGCTAAGCACTGCTCGATGAACTTGTATTGCTCCGTGCCCTCTCTCCAGTCATGTTCCGTGTCTGCTATGCAGAAGCGAAACATGCCGTAGTCTGTTTTGTACCTGAATTAAGAATTAACATCCTCAGAAATGAAGAGCAATCAAAATTGAGGATTTCTGACACAATATCCGCGTACCAGAACTTAGCTCTGTTCTCTGTGGGAACATAGAACATATTTTCAGCCAACACACCACATTCGCCTCCTGAATCCATGTTCCGATAGAAAGAACCTGTTCCTGGCCAGTCTCGTTCATGGTTTCCACTGAAGGGAAAAATAAAAATCACCAAAATTAGATAAAGATAATATCTTGTTCAAAGCAAGTAAGGAAATTAGACAATGGTGCAAACCTCGCAATCATGTAAGGAACGGTTGATGCTATTGGTTCGACCTGTGCAGTAAATTGGTCCCATTGTGAAAGATAACCATTCGCGTAACATATATCCCCAATGTGGAGGACTATATCGATGTTTTTCAAGTCGCGAATAAGTTGCTTAGTAGTGTTAAGCGAACCTGGCTGGAAATTGTTGTATTCATTGGAACCATCAGCTTCATCCTGCATGGTAAGATATGAGGATTTAGTACCATAAGAAGGAAATAAAAATCATTTTGGGGTAGAAAAATCCAGTGAAACGAACAGATTTGTGAAGCAAGTTCGAACCTTTCCCATGTCACCAAAAATGACTACGCGCTGTAAAGAATTTTGACCAGGATAAGGAGATGCTCTAAACTGATACGTTCGACTCCAAATGTATGTACCATTAAACAATCTATGTCCCAGCTTGTACGTGTACCTGCGTAAAAGTGAGCTTCATTTTAACTGGTGATTTACCATAAAATTCAACAGCTGATTGTGAAATTTTTGACGTTGTACTCATTGAATAGTTCATGGTTGTATCGTAAACTCGTGTAGTTAACAGGTTACTATAAAACTCACTCCTCGTTCAAGAAAATTGAATATACAGATTTTAACATACTGTCTGTTTGGCCACAACTCCTTCAGAAAACTAGTATGTATGAATCCAGGGTCACGCCATCCCACTGTTCTTGCTGGTGCACCTGAACACGTACATTGACAAGATAAACTGTAAAGCCACAAAAGTTTTAAGAAGGATTTAAAAATGCAAAAATTTACCTTCGAGTCTTTGTAGGCTCCTACATTCTATGAATATTATTGATACATGTTCGGCAGCAAAGATGATAGACTAACAACTGGTTTTACTGTTACAAAATACTGGTATTATCTTCACCTTATAAATTAGCGATGTCAAGAATCTATCGTTAATTAACTAGAAACTAAAAACGACTTTAGATTATCGTGTTTTCTCTTTTCTTCTCCCTATTTGTATGAGTGAACTCAAAATAGAAAAAAGGTGCAAGGGAGTTACATACCACACAAGCTATGACGATCAAAAGTTAGCGTCACAGCTGGGGAACGCGTAGTTTCTCCTCTTGGACCCCATTCAACAAAAGGTTCTGCGTCATTGATCCCATATCCACTTGTCCATGTTACGGTCATCTGAGTTTAGTACAGAACCATATGGATCATTAACCGTTTTCTTAAATATATATATATATGTTTATTTGAAAACAACTCTTTAAAAATGCATGCTGTGTGCTCTGAGGATTAACTAGGGCGGAGACTATAACTTACTTCATTCCATTCTTTTCCTTGTGCTATGCGCGGGTAAACTGGTGCATCTGGATTAGCGAAAGCTACATGATTTGACACCGCCACCACCTTTGGCTATTGAGCAGAAAAGAAAGAATCAGAAAATTGCTGCATCATTTATTTAACGGGTTCAGTTTCAGAAACCACAGTACTCAGATCAGTCTTCTATGTGTGAAAGACAAACACATGAAAAAGCGACCATAGAGACAGGAGAATTCGTCAAACAGTTGCGAAAGAAACCTTTTCGAGCTAGATTATATGTATGCAACAGGACTGACCAGCTAGTCCTTTAAGAAAACACAAGGCAGCTTTTGTAGATTATTGACAAATGGAGTTTGCATAATTCACCAAGCTCCTATTAGAAACACAATTTGTATGCGAAAGTACCAAAACGCCAATTTAAGAGGAAAACAAAAATCAAAAGATAGTACAACAAAAGCCAACGTATAACAGTCTAGTTATCCCATTGAATATGCAGAAGCAAAGACAGTTTTCAGCATACATTCAATAAACCGCCAGAAAATAGTGCGAAAGAGAAGTCCGATCTCTGGTTGATCAGCTGAAGCTTCAAGAACCCGTTTCCGGTGTCTTTGTAGTCGGGAGTGGAGTAATTCGCATACTGATACTGTAAAGTGAAACAATTTAAGGTTCATATCTGCAGCTCTTTGTAAACAATGTAGAAAAAATCATCACATAGTATGCCGGATGAACCTTAATCGGCGCAGAACACAAAAACGGAGGATAAACTCTCGGATTCTCCTCAGGGCAGGTGGAAGCACTGAAAAGTTGAATTGCTTCCAATCAGACCAAGGCATAAAATTTAACCACAGAATACAATAAGAAAGGAAAACATTTGAAGGACATCATTCAAAAAAAGGTCTAAATGTTAGACTGAATTCAAATTTAAGCACAAGGGCAATGCAAGAACAGATTTATATACCTGAAATTAGCAGGAGAAAACACTCCAATCCAATCATCGATTTTCGGGTTTTCGGTACCAAATTCCAACTTCACCCACTCTGTGGTTTGCCCCTAAAACATCAACAACCAACCCATCAGTCCAAACCACAGGATGAACACTGTGGCAGCATCACAAGTCAATAACGCTCCGCGATTAGACCAGAAGGGGCCACCAAGGCTTTGAATTAAGAGTCTAAATAGTAATTAGTGAAATGCTCACCCTTAATCCAAGAACAGAAGGAGAGGCTTGAATGTAAGCAAGCTCATCAAGTGCAAAGGTTGCTCTATGAATAGCAATTCTGGAAAAAGGGTGATCTCCATGCGAGCTTGCCTTCTGAACTTGAAGGGTTGCAACAACCACCAACAGAATTGCCAACAGCCTCGCTGGTTTCATTTGTTTCATCCCCATTTCCCACACAGTATGAAAAATGAAGAATCTTTTAGGAACAAGGGAAGAAAGTTGCCAACTTTGAGTGATGCTGGTGCTGTTGAACTGAAGTATAAGATTTTATGGGTTTCTGAGTTCCTGCGTTTCCAATGATTGCAAGTACTTATAACTTTGGGAATCTCAAGGAAGATTCGACTTTTGTTCCCATTTTTTCAAAGGGCAGTTCAGTAAACAGCTGCTGTGCATTTTGAAGTCGTCGGTTTTTGCCCCTTTTTTTAATTTTTTTTAAATTATTTATTTTTACTATGTTCTCCGAGCTTTTGATTCGCACCGAACAACATTATGATTTGAGGACTGATATTACACTTAAATGTTATAAATAGGCAAAAGTTAGGGAGATAACTTTTACTAGGAACATGAGAAGAGCAGATGCAAAGTATCAGACTGTTTAGTTTCGTAAAAAGATTATAGGAAAAAAAGAAATAGAGGGATACTGATATTATTGATTTCACTTCTTTTTTTTGTTGTGTATTGTAATCACACAGAGAGTGCTCTTTATCTAGAGCTACATTCCTGACAAACCAAAAAGTGAAATGATTGCTCCTTTTGAAAATTTCACATAATAACAATTACACTACTATGACTTTTTTAAAACATCACATAATAATAATTACACTACTATGACATTTTTGAAAACATCACATAATAACAATTACACTACTATGGCCATTCATTCTCACAATTTTACAACATTAAACATAATTTTCATACTATAACTATATTTTGAAGAGTGATGTTAATTTCCTCGTGAGTGTTCTCTTCCAAAATCTCTAGTTCAGCCAGGAGTTCTGCTTCAATTTTTCTCATTGCTTCGACATCATCCTCCTCCGTCTGATCATCGAGCCTTTTCGCAACACATCTATTCGATTTCTCAGATTCTCGTACATTGAAGGAGGTAATGATCTGCTTCTCGGTTCTCTGGAATTTTAAACGCTCCTCCTCCTCATGTAACTTTGGACCAACTTCTGAGTCTGCTTCAACAACTCATTCAACTTGTCAACTTCTCTTTTACGTGCACTAAGAGTATATATTACACCAGTAGGATTCATTTCTCCTCTTATTTTTCCGTCAGCAAAGAATGCATGATGACTTTTTTGAAGTACAGATACCAGATTACTAATAAGAATGGCGTAAAACCTTGTGAATCAAACGGGGCCGTCAACCACCAGTCTAGTTGAGCTGCTACATCTCCTCTTCCTCATCCTTCTCCGACGCCACCGCCACTTTTCCTCACTCTCTAACCACACACGTCATTGACTTGGCTGCCATTGCTCCCCAAAAATTTGCCTTATTGCCAGGGCTGCCCCTGAGGGTAGCCGGAGTAGGCTGTCGCTGGGGGCCCCCAAATTTTTTTTTTACATCCTGTATATAACATATAAATACAGAAAACGTAAAAAACATCACAATTATTTTGTTGGTGCAGTAGAAACTGTTCCACTACGTTTTCTTTGGGGTGGGCATTTCGAAGCATCCTGTAGGCATTA